>JBAJNP010003121.1:0-41985 GCA_036877545.1 Yasuhikotakia modesta | reverse complement strand
TGAAACTGTTTCCGCATCGCTGATCTCAGATCAGACGCACAGCGGACCTGCGGCTGCAGAAGTGAAAGCGCCGGTTCCTGTCGCGGCAGGAGGGAACATCTTGTCCCGCAGGTGTTACGTGCGCGCAGGCATGCGGGACGGGCTCAGCTGCACACCTGTGTGAACCCCAAGCACAAAACAAACCAGCGCGAACCAGTTATCATCCCCTATCAGCTGAAACAGCACAACCTTCCTCATCTTCTCACAGGATGAAGATCTCCTCATACGTCAGAGCTCATGCCCACCCCTAACAATTTTAGGTTGTAGGAACGTTTCCCTGTCGTTTCCACAAAAACTAAAAGTAAAGATGTAAGTTACTAGTTTGGAAATCTATGAACATTCAAAACCAAAGTCTAGTTTTTCAGACGTTGTGTTAGTTATTCATTGGTTTTAAGAAAGTTGGAAAAGTCTGTAATGTTTTAAAAACTTTCCACTAGCAGCAATATGTTATTGATATACAATAAAAACTCCACTGTGATAAATAATAAAAAAAACTATAAGTTAAAATATAAAACATGCTGTATAGTGAGAATAATGTTAAACTACTAACATTACTGTAAGAACCCTGTTTGATAACTTTAAGGTAATGTTAGCCAATGTTCTCAACAGCCACACGTTTCTTTGGCTTATGTTGAGTCTGGCAGGAACTCAAGAACTCCTGTGGTTGCACTGGAACTGTGTACACACAACATCAGCCTTTTCCTTCTGTCCCGGCGAGAGAAAACAAGCAAGAGCCACATGAGCGCATGTGGTCTTTAACCTTATTGCCACAAGAGAAACATTTTCACATGATTATCACTGCAACTGCCCCCAGCCACACGCCTCACTAATCTCTGAGGAAAATGGCCACTGAAAAAGCTTTTATGTGATTGTACTTTATTTATTTTTATACTTTTATACAGATTAAAAAGAAAATAAGGTTCAGATACAAGCCTGAAAACACCTTAGACTGTCACGTACACGAGAACGTTGTCATCTTAGCCAATAAGAATACAGCAACAGTGGAGTAGGTGTGTCTAGGACATCACGCCACCACTAAGCTGAAAGTATGAGTATTTGGGGAGGAGCTTAGGTCTGCTTATGTGGTTGGAGGATAAGGCCTACAGTACGTACTGTAAGCCTATGGTTTGGCCATAAGTCAAAACATGTAACCACAGGTACCACGATGCTTGAATGGTTATAAGAGTGTTCTATTAATGTTATTCAATTACATTTTTCGACTGTTTCTTTCAGCATTTTCAGTAAGTGCTGAAGTACATTATACAGAATAATAAAAATGTGCTTAACAAGTTGGTAGCTGATGGCTGTTTTATACACAATTTGATAAGTTTTGCAATAGGCAAAATTTTTAAAAGTATTTCCAAAATGTTCTCAACGGTTTGCTTCATCTTAATGTTGTAAACCAACACCCCAGCAACAAAGAAACATTTTTAACATTGTTGTAACCTAATGGAAACATTAGGGAAATGTTCTTACAACCTAAAATTGTTATCTGGGGTCACAACTTTTAATTACCTTTTAAAATAGAAACTTAAAATGTAAAGTTTCTGAAATTAACCCACAATTAAAAAAACAAAAACTCCCACCCACTCAGCGAAGGCTTCAGTGTTAAACCAGCACACAGTTACCGGTCTGAACTAGACAGTTCCAGCTCCGGCAGTGTTTGGTACTTCCTCATACGCTTTGTTCGGTATGAGTGAGTCAACCAGCGTTCCTCCCCCACAATCAGACAACAGAAACCAACAGAAACACACAATATGAAGGTTAAACGTTGTTAGCCATGCTTTTGTGTTTAAATAAACAAGACTGCATTTTTGACATTTATTTATTTCATACAAAACACCACAACCAGCTACCCAAACAGAAATAAGTGCAGATGGTCTAGACATATGAGGGTCCTTATGACCAAGACCACAGTCACAAATAGGCTAATGAGATGAGTGGGGCTGTCATGTGACCAGCACCATCCAATAAAGAAACAGCTGTTTTTAAGATAGACAGGCTTTGATTCTGCAGGACTCATCGGCCATCATTAGGGAGGGATTGCACTGGTACCATTAGAAGTGAAACTGACATATTGTTCTCATTGAACTTTCTGGTTTTGAGTTTGCCTGCCTGCAAACTGTTGATCAGCTAACATGAAAATTGCTGCAGCAGTTTGTTCACACCTTATCTGACTGATGTTTAGAGAACATGTGAACCGTTTTGTTGTTTCCCAACACAACATCTGTCAAATGTCAGAGGTTGCCCAGAGGTATTTTTTCAGGGTGACAGGATGTTCTAGTTTTAGGTCTATAAAAACAAAATAAACAACTCTGTTCAGTCCAAACATGAAGGTATGATGTGTGCAGTGCTTAAAAACAGACATTCCTCTCTAATGAGGAAAACATGGATTACAGCTTGTGTTTTTTATTTTGCAAGTGTACTTGGTTTTTATATTCTTCCACTAACAACTTAAGAACAATGTTTCTGATGTATTTTCATATCACTAAAACATTACTGCGAAGTTTTTTGCTAACTTTGGAAGAACTTTTAAAGAGTTTTCTTGGAACGTTTTCTGTTAGCAAGCAGAAATCTGGACGTATGTTAACGGTTTTGTTGATCTGGACCCCAGATCTATCACAAAATCAACCTGTTTAGGGCACTTTAGGGTCTTTTCATGAACATAAGACCCTCTTATCTGGACCCCACGAATGTCTCTGAGTTCAGAGATCATGAGCTCATCAGAGGAAGTGGTTTTGGAGACCCAAATAACTACCTCAGATGTGCTGCAGAAACTTTGTCAGCAGACCAACAGAAACACATTAAAAATATGATCAAACACACAGTGCTGTGAACTTTATTTAACATAGTTGAACTTCCTGTGATGTCACGGTGTTTGGGGACCCCTATTGGTCATTTATCGAAACTAACTATATAACGTTAGTTAACAACACCGCCTTTAAATCATTTTTAATAAGCTTAAATAAATGAACGATGTCTAAGGTGACATTTAAAGCAAATGGGTTACAGATCAAACATCATTTTACGTTTTAAACAATCCAACAATCTACACGTTTATAACAATGAAGCAAATGTATCGGCGCATTGATACTGCATTTGTACAAACTAGTATAAATTCACTTACGTGTAATTAATTACAAAATTAATTATATTAGTAATAATAGTTTATATAATAATATGTAAATATCCTGCGATAAATTATCTGTCTGTCACGTGACCTCAGCTAAATCGCCCACTTGCTGCAGGAGCCGCCCATCAATGCTCCACCCCGCCCACTGTACGCCAAACAACCAATCAGAAGTTTCCTTCTGCTGTCGCTTAGACCTTCCCAGCCAATCGTGAGCGTTTCCTTCAGATGAACTAGCAACGCGCTAAGCGTCTGTGTCCAGGGTAGCGGCTAGTTAGCAGCGCCGTATAACCGAAACGTCTCGTATTGATCTCACGGAACCGATCTGGGTTTTGGTACCGAATAACTGCTGAAATGAGCCTGTCTGTCAGGTAACGATGACGTGTTTTGGTCATGAAGTTGTTTATTGAGCCCAATGGCTGTTGGAGTCTGTAGCGGACATAACCATGAACTGTTAAAACTATAATAATATCATTTATTACTATTATTATTGTTATGATTGCATGTGTTGCAATATAGACCAGCATATGCATATATTTATAATATTATTGCATATTATTCGCTGTCTGTCTGACTGTCTCGCTCGCTGTCTCTCTTTGTCTGTCTGTCTGTCTGTCTGTATGTATGTATGTCTGTCTGTATGTTCAGCTGAATGTCTGATCCAAGCTGTTGATGTTGTTTAGGGTGTCTGTGTGCATCAGATGTTTAGATGTTCATAAAGTTCTTCTGTGTTTCCACACATCTTCAGGACCGACTTACCAGCTGATAAGAGTAAAAAGAAGAAAAAGAAGGAACTTACAGACGAACAGAAGGATGAAATCAAGGAGGCATTTCAGCTGTTTGACACAGACAAGGACAAACAAATAGATTATCATGAGTTAAAGGTAAAATGTACAATTTTCACACATGTGGTGTGTTTGTTCAGCCACCAACTAGAATATTTCAACAGGACACATTTTCTGAGACACCATGTTTACTTTGGAAATGTTGGTTTGTGTTTTTTGCACATTATTGTGGTAAAACCTTTGGTAACAGTCATGGGATGAGTGCCAAGCTGTAAGGTCTTGTATTTATACATATAAAAGGTTTAATAATCACAGAAATGTGAATGTTTATTGTGTGTTTCAGGTGACGATGAGAGCTCTGGGATTTGAGGTGAAAAAGGTGGATGTGTTAAAGATCTTAAAGGATTATGACAGAGAAGGAACTGGGAAAATAACCTTTGATGATTTTAAAGACGTGGGTGAGTCCATCAGTTAATGACTCGTCAATCTTTTAGTTTTATAATAAACACACAAGAGCAAGTTATTGGAATGACAGGCGTCTCGAACCGTGATATCATGTGACCTGTGACATCATCACCTGCTGTTACATATCAAAGTCTTGAATTTTCAGAAAACGTTTCTGTTGTGTTAAAGTGACGGAAATGATTCTGGAGCGAGACCCGAAAGAGGAGATTCTGAAGGCGTTTAAACTATTTGACGATGATGAAACAGGGAAGATCAGCCTGAGGAACCTGCGGCGAGTGGCCCGAGAACTCGGAGAGGACATGTGCGACGAGGACCTGCGAGCCATGATCGATGAATTCGACACGGATGGAGACGGAGAAAGTAAGTTGCTGGATGTTCGTCTGGGGAGAATAAAAGTGCTATTTTTATCTCCTCTGATGAATGAAGTAATTACTGCGGTTTTCCCAGCTGGCGCTGAGAGATTTTCTCAATTAGAAACAGCAAATGAATGCGTTGCAGCTAACAGAAATGAGAGCAGTAGAAAAAAAGCCACCGTTTGTGCCTGTTTTGATGCTGTGTAAAGGTTACGATGTGTTACTTAAAGTATGAATACTCTGGGCTGTGAATAAGAAGTTTAAATGCAGAATGGTCACATTTTTTCTCGTACTGTTTTTCAGTTAATCAGGAAGAGTTTATAACCATCATGACTGGAGACCCGTGAGTTGTTGTGTTGAACAACGGCTCAGGAAAGGTCCGCTTACACACGATCTGTGCTGGAGAACATCGGTCACGGACGAGTTTGTTCTTATCTAAGGACAGTAAACTTCATTTCACCCAAACGTTTGGAACGGTAGGTCCGGTTGGCGCTTAAGTTCTGGACACAAGTTTGAACGGACTTGGAAGTGATCAAAGAAAGAAATTGCAGGACGTGAATCAGTTCATTAGATGTTTGTAGAAATACTTTGCATTTGTATTATTGAAAATGTCTTTATTATGAATCATTTGTAATGTAGTTGGTCGTTTAAGTGTGAACTAATATTCCAAAGTTGTATTTGATGTAAATACACAGTAAAAACTTGTGTTAAACTTGTGCTCCTAAACTTGTGTTGGGCATCTTGAAAGTTACTTTGTTTGAGAGAAAAGCTCTCAAGCAAAGCTTCGTTTTAAGATAAAAGTGTGTTTTCAATTCTGTCCAGGAGATGGAGACAGTATTCATAGAAAAGCACAGCTGTGAGTTTTCTGCTGTTAGACATTATTAGAGTGTTTTAAGAGAAAACGCACATCGGCAGAACATTGATATGAAGTTGTTTGAAGCATTGAATATACATTTTTTTACTGATGTAAACATAACACGTTTTGTTCCATGGTATCAAACATCAGATGATCACCAGTGTGAGGTCAGTTTAGTTGTAACCACAGAGTGACACTGAGATGACAAGAAGCTTTAAATAGCTTAATGTGTATTATAACATTAGCTGTAATAATCTGTGATTCGGTCAGTGTGTTTCTGTCTGGAAGCAGAGGTGGCACTGTGTGTTATTATTTTAACAGTCCCATACATCAGCACATCAGTGTGGAAACGGTTGTCATGGATACAGGTCAGAGGACCACAGATTGAAACGAAGCCACGTGTTTTCTACCTGCTAAATTTAAACTAAACAAATCAGGCCAAGTTTCATAAATGCCAGCTAAAGCAGATATAATACATATAATACAACATATGACGTGTGTGTGTGTGTGTGTGTGTGTGTGTGTGTGTATGCTGACAAAAGGATAAATATATTTACAATAAACTAGTTAGTGTGTAAGCTAACATAATTTATTCAGTTTTGACAACTGACTGAGGGTCTATGTTTACGCATTTTCTCTTTCAAAGTTGTTGGGGAATGCTAGACAAATACTGTGCTAATATTAAGCTTTTGAGATATTTTAAAACAAAGGGTTATAAACAGAAACAAGGTTTGTCTGCCACTGATATCATCTGGTGGTGAACTTTGGTCAGATGTGGTAATGTGATCCAATGAAAATCACTGGTGTGCTTCAGATGAGGGAAAACTGGGGTCAAAGGTGGTCCTGTCATTAACGTCTGGCTGTCATGATGATAATCGCTTCCTTTTCAGTTGTCAGAAGAGTCACCAGGGACAGAAGCTTTCATGAGGGATGCGTTTGCTTTAAAACCGCCCAGAAGCCCACAGCGGGGGCCGCCATCAAAGGTCTTTCCTGACAAAACGATTGGCTGATTCTTGATTAGCCGCGATCGCGAGACGTCGTCGGAATCTCGGCACGACGCCCTCAGATGTTTCTGTTCATTTGGATTAGTTTTCTTTGGTAATTATACAGGGCAGCCGTTCAATAAAGAAAGCAATAGAACTGGCTGGGCAATCTCCCTTTAATTTTGGCTTTGAGGGTCTCGTAACGGCTGTAATTTGGAGCATATTTAACTCTGGTGTATCTGAAGTCGAAGCCACACGAACATGGCGAACTCGTAGAAATTTCAAAACCTTCTAAGACGTTTCCCCCCCACACATGGCAATTTAAACCCGTATGGAACTGTTTGTTAAATAGACTGGCGTATCCATGCATTTCATGCTTATTTTTAGCATATATGATCCAATTTTTATCACTCAAACACAAAGTCGCCCGTTTTAGAAACCCGTATGAAGGTTTTGAAGTGTTCTGAGGAGACGCCACAAATTCTCCAAGGAAAAAAAATGCATTCTTGAGGTGATGTTTTGGCCCGATGTTGTCTGTCTTCCTCTGTCTAATTCATTGTCCAAGAGCAATTTCATGTAAACTGCTGACTAAGAAAGTCCTGACCTCAGGGAGAGGCCTTCGGTGACCTTTGACTACGTGTGTTTCCATGGATGCGCCCTCAGTTCCAGTCAAAGGTTTGACCACAGTTTACTTGACTGAATTCATGTTTATATCTTTACAGTGATATAAAAACCTCTGATTTAAATCTTAGTGTAAAATGTTTGAAATTTGTAAATTGTGTAAATCTGAAAAAAATCATTTTACAAAACAGGAAAAATGTTTTTTAATAAAATCCTCTTAATTTTTACTTAAATGTTATTATTCATGTGTTATGATTTATAATTTAAGGTGTCTGAGCTTGTTTCTGTCTGTTTGAGTTTAACGTGCATAAAGTTTGTAAAGTGACCCAAAATATTATGTTAGTAAGAAGAGATGATTTAAAGAGATGGTGGTATGAAGACAAAAGTTAAAGTTTTAGCTTAAATTTGCTTTAGTGAACTTTGTTAACAGTAAATATGTAAAAATTAAACTAAGGAGGCGTGTCCAAAGTCATGACTGAAGTCATGTGACTTAATGAATGCAGGTCAGATGAACGCTGATAGGAGGTCAATCGAAGGATTTCTCTCAGCAGAAGATTTGTGAGAAGAAGTTGAGCCGTGGCGTTTACGGGTGAGACTATGGGATTGTCTCTCCCGGAGCGCTGGGAAGAGATTCTCCCACCTCAGTCATTCCCATGAACTCGTGTTTGCTCATGGGAATTAAACTGAAATGACATCACTGGGAATTTGTGAGGCTGTATCACAGCTCCATCTTCATTACTGGTGGCTGGTTCTGTTGTTCGGGGAATACAGTCTCTTGTGTTGCTTGGCAGGAACAGAAACCCATGTGATTTTCTTGGCTCGGTGCTCATTAGCACCTGCGGCACCGACTTTACTGAACAAAAGCAGGCGATGAGTAAAAACAGCATCACCGTATTAAAGCAGAGATCTGACAGCCGTCTAACAACAGCAGTGAAGTAGAATCACACGCTGACTGTCATGTCTGCTGTTGGCAAGATCTAAACACCAATAAATGGGTGTGAAAGTGAGAGATACAGAAATCTTTCTGTGATGGTTTTGATCCACATTGTGCATTAGAAAGAAAAGTGTCTGAAACAACATTTTAGGCAAAGTTTAGTTTTGTTTATGTATTAAAACTGTGATCTGTAACTTTATTATATAAATATACATGAATATATACATTGTTTAACATATAGTGAATGAAGCAGATTGTTTGTAAAGGAAAGGAAAGTCGTGCACATTGGAAACAGCATGGGAGTGAGTAAGCGATGAGAGAATTACCTTTTTTTAGGGGGCTAAACCTTTAAAGCTGTGCAAGAAAACTATATGTTTCACTCTGGACAGACATGACAGAGTGAACCGGAGAGAGAGAGAGATTCCACACATGGTGTGACTGATGGAAAAACATGTGAGGGGAAACTGCTGTTTAATCCCACAATGACAAATCATCACATCTTACTGCAGAACCCGCAACCAGGAGCAGAAATATTTGCACCGGTTTGTTCTTATCAACCTTTTCTGTTGTAGAGTTTGAGTTTCAGTCACAGAACGTTGTTTAAAACTTCTGTACTATATGCAGTTATGTTCTGTGCAATGTATACCACAATCCGGCTCCCGGGGAACATTCTCAGAACGTTGCCTAACATTCTTTAAAAGTTTTTGAAAGTTTTCCAAATTGTTCCTACAGTAACGTTAGAGGAACGTTGTTTAAGTACATTACATTGTTGGTGGAACTTTTTGGTTACTTAATGGAAACGTTAGGGAAATGTTCTTGCAACCTAAAACTGTTGCTCATGCTGTGAAGATTCTCTTAGGCTGCATCTGAGCAGCGATTATTTAAAGTCAGCAGCCCACTGTTGCCTGTAATAGAGACGTTGAATGTGTTTTAACTCCAGTGAAGCTGAGATCCACCTACTTATAACTAATCTCTCTCTCTCTCTCTCTCTCTCTCTCTCTCTCACCACCAGATCGTCCCTTATACCCGTCCACTAATGTGGCTGGCCTTTCCAAAACCTGCTCAAGGTCAAATCTGATGTGGATTGCAGATCGCCGCGCCTGACGATCACCAGAGGATTAAAGCTCTGGGGAAGATATGGAGCTGACGGATGATTGCGCGATTGAGACGGGGGTAAAGCCGAGTGGGTGGCGGTGCACAAGTTTCACGGCTTGTAACTGGCACAGGCTCAGCTGTTAGAGACCGGGCCGGTTTTCCAGCCAACTTGTGAGTCACTGAGCAGAGATGCACTACAAATAAACAGCCTCTCTGTTCTTCCTGGTTACAGGCTGGTCCACTCCCTGTTTGGGGTGCTGCTGGTCTGCAGAGGGATGCCTTGATTTGAAAACCAGGAGCACGGCAGCAGTTTGGGGTTTTGAGTGATGTCATATTTTGGTAGGACGGCTGACCCATTTTAATATTGTGTGTTTGGACTGGGGAAATTCAAAGCTTTAGCCGACGTTTCAGAGCCAAGAAATCTGTGTTTAAGGCAAAAATAGTGCACAAGGGCCGATGTCCTTAGAGTCAACAAGAAATTAAAAACAACGCTGTGTAGTTTCTAATAAACATGTCAGGTCTGATTATTCACAATATATCAGTGCGTGTTGTTATTATTATTATTATTATTTTAACATTCTAACTTGTTTTGTTCGCAGTTGATCATAAAGGCTGACAGGAAAAAAATTATTCTGTCCTGTTTTTTCTCGCTGATTGACCTCGTTTCACTCACAAATACTTCAGATTATGGAAGTAAATGAAGTGTATATTAACATTATTGCTGCGTTTTAAGAACGTTATTTAATCATAATTCTTTAACCTTTTTAAAACGTTCCAATAGATACTGGAGAACACTGTTAAAACGTATGATATATAATGTAAAAAAGTATTAATGTTACTGCAAGAATGTTTTTGATAGCTTTTAGTGAACATTAGCCAACATCCTGGCAACGTTTCCTGGTAGCTGGGTAGCTCTCCCAAAAATGAACATTTTGTCATTGTTTGCTTACCCTTAAGAGATGGGTGGACAGTCGGAGTCAATGATGATGGAGTTTTTGGGGGGAATTTTCCTATAAGGATCGATTGTCAGACAAAACGAATGGAATAAGTGCAGAACAGAACATGATTTAGCCGAGATCCAGATGTGTGTAAACTTCATTCTCCGCTCATTCCTGTCCATGAGATTGTGGCTCTGCTGCGTGACTGTGGTGAGACGACCGACCGCTCTGATATCTCAATGCCAGCAGAACCATATTTCACATCTGTACTTGTGCTGCAGCGGGATGCTTTAAAAAGCAACATTGTCTTAGAACAATTGCCACCCACTGTTTACTGTCTCGCTCTGAACTTTTCAGCTGCACCCTGTGAGCTGAAGAACATTCCCACCCCAAAACTGAGCTTTTGAAGTACATTCCTGCTGAACATTCTCAGAGCGTTGGCCAAATGTTCCCTCAATGTTATCAAAAACATTCTTGCAGTAACATTAGAACTTTGAGTGGATATGTATATATAAAAAGTTTATATATATCTATCTAGTAAGTATATAATAAGTATATTAAAGTAGATGTTTTAAACGTTTTTAATGCTGTTGTTACTAAGCAGAAACCATGGGGAAAAATTGTCGGATTAACTCTTAAGAAACCTGACGGGCTGTTGTTTGGTCCTGCAGAACTTCTGTAGAACTTCATGTTTTGTGTCACAGCAGTAGGTGACATTTAAACCAACGTGAAAATGCTTTCATAATCCATTTTTACTCGTGCAGCGCAGTGTGTCTGAGATAGATGCTGAACGGAAGATTAAAAATACAGGGTGAGATTTAATTTTATCTGTGGGGAATTAATTAGTTGGTGAAAAGTGGGCGTTCAGTGGCTAATTGTCTGCTGGCTCACGATCAACTTTATCCTATAGCCCACATGGCTTGTGTGACGTCAAAACAAGTCAAAAGTCATTGTGAGGAGGAGAAAGTTATATGTTTTGCTTTGAACACATTAACAGCTATTTTTCCCCCCTTTGAAATCACACACATACTGGTGAATCACAGAAAGACCAGAAACACGTTTTAAGAAAGTAAATCGTAAAAACTCTTTCTCTGTATTGATTTCGTGTAGTTTGTAGATATTTCAGCTTTTTTAATTCCGCCTGTTTAAGACGCTTTGGACTGCAGAAGAATTTTACGGTTTAAAGACAGTTTTTTAAAAACGTGACATTTACGGTTACATAAAGATTTACGGACCAGACCTGGAGTGCAAAGATCAACTGACTGACCCGGTACTAAAACACAGTTCTGAACCGCTTAAGGCCGTGCATAAATTTCACATTTGTTACACTGTTCTCATACACTGTTCACATTCACTCGGTGAACAAAGAGGCAACTAACCTGCCTCATAAATGGACCCGTAATTCACTTTACACTCATAAAACTCAACTGGTCATCTGGGAAGAAACAAGGAGTTAAATGTTTTGTGCTAAATGACGGTTGAAGGGTAACGGATAACAGACATTAAGAGGCGTAAAGATACACTCATTTATTTTAAGTGCTGATGGTATATAATCTGTTTTATGTTTTATTTGAACAAAGTGATTGTGTGTGTCAACAAATGTAGGTTGTAGGAACGTTTTCCTAATATTTCCATTAAGTAACAAAAATGCTTCAAAAAGTTCTAGGAATGTTCACAATGTCCAGTTTTTTAGATATTGTATTAATGTTTGGTTGAGAACGTTGTTTAAACATTTTATTTGTTGAAGATTTTGTCTCTGCTGGCTGATACTGAATCAAACTGAGCAAGACCGGTCCGGGACGAACCAGTACAACGTGAGACTGATGAGAAAAGTCATTATGTGACATAAACGGTGAGTTTTAATGTTCTTTGTATCTCAGTGAAACATCAGTCCAGAAAATAATTATGCAAAATGGCTCAATTTGGAGGGAAAACTATTCTTATTATTCTTTGAGCATAAAAAACACAGAAAATACTGTATATTTGCTGCTGTTTGAAACTGAAATGTTCCTTTATAAATGACATGTCCTTTTTTTAATCATCTGAACATACTGTACAAATACATTTAGAACTGAAAATCTGGAGCTTATTTAAATAATTGAAAACCAAATTTAAACCAAGTTGATTATTATATAATGTATAAATGATGAAACATTTTGTTATATTCAGATTGTGACATGTTCAGAAACTCGTCTCTCATCGTCTCTGTGAGTTTTAGCTGAACTCTGTTGAGTTTATCAGTTTGAAGGCGTGTTTTTGTTTATAGTCTCGAGATGATTTCAAACACTCAAACTGTCACTGAAGGATTTGTTTCCTGAGCCTATCTTATATAAACACTCAATAGCTCATTCTGATAAGGGTCGGATAAGGGAAGCTGTCTGTTTAAAATCTGAGGGCAAAGTTTCTCACACTGTCAGATATCTGAAGGTTTCCCACAGGTTTTTCAGTGTTTCAGATAATACGCTGTAGACGACAGCATTTTAATACCTTCTGTGTCTGGAATAAACCGCCATTTGAATAATCTCGCCTCTGCTTATTAAACTGTGGTGCACGTCTCATTTTCATGTGGTTTGTGAGGCACATAATGTGTGTGGCTTTTTAAGAGGAATTGCTTAACAGAAAACATTCTTGCTGGCTAATGTTCACTGAAAGTTCTCTCAAAGTTTTCAAAAAATGTTAGTAAAATGTTTACAGGAAACAGTATTATATGTTATTGGTAGAACGGTTTAAAGTTACAGAATAATAACGTTCTTGTAACCTGGCAAATAAGCTTTAAAACCTGACATTTTTAAACTCTTCTAGAAAATTTAAAGGTAATATTTTTGCACATTTTGTAACGCTTTTTTTACATAATGAAAACATTAAGGAAACGTTCTAACCAGACCAGATTTTCTCACAGCAATGTAATAAAACTACAGAGAACATCTAACTTATTCTTGAGTTTCTACAATTATTTGCATTATGTTTGTGATTGTATAAGTAATGAGAGCTCTATAAAATGGTCCATTAAAGATGTTAATGGTGAAATTGGGTGTCTAAAGATTTATGCGTCCCTGTTTAGAGAATGGTGGTCCGGCTTGTGTTGTCCTAGGGGCAGGGTCACTTTAATGCCCTTACTGAAGCCTGTCAGCTATTAGCTGAGCTATGTGGCCATATGTGAACATTTGGCCCCTTGACACACGAAGGACTGCTGTCTGCTCACTGAGACGTATAGAGTGACTGCCAAACTCCAGTTCCACTCCTCAGAGATGCCAGTCCGGGTTTTCCCAGCCTTAACAGGTGCAATTGTTTGAGAACAATGCAATAAAAATGATAACTGGGAATTGCTTACAAAGTCACTATTGCTTTTGTTGTCCAACAATTTTAAGTTGTAAAAATGTTTCCCTAATGTTTCCAAGTAACAATGACTTTAAATATGTGATTCTGAAAGTTCTAGAAACCTTTTTCAAATATTCTTTAATTCTTCAATGGTTTTGGATATATAACATTAACAATGTTCTATTAACATTACTGCAAAAACGTTTGGGTCACTACAGTGAATCGATATGAAGTAGGCGATCCGGTCTCTGAACAGAACCATTTTCTGTGACCACCGATCAGATGTGACCGGACCACCTGTCTGAGGTTTGTGTCACTACCTGTTGTTTATGTTCAGCCGGGCTGACACTTCAAAGAACAGCTCAACATTGCTGACATGTATCGAATACTTTCAGTACATGTCAGTACATTCTAGCATGAATGCCCTGCCGACAGCTGAGGCCAATATAAACTTCAGAATGTGTACATGGATCTTACTGTATCCTTAATGTATCCTTACTGTATCAAACATACTTTTGATTTGAAGTTTGTTTGTTGAAGTTAAAATGTAATTATAAATTATTCTTTTCACAAGACGGTTTAATACTGCTTTATCGAAACATATATGCCTCTTTTTTTGTATCTCAACAGCATCATCTCAGCTGAAGACACCAGCCTGGATGTTGTGCAAAGATCTTCAGTTTTGTGTTTCATGAAGAAACACAAGTCACAAGTGAGTAAATAACATTAAAAATAGCAGTTTCTTCAGCTGTGATTCTGCGGTAATTTAGCAGCCATTTTTACTTTTGTAGGACAAGTCAGACGCTAACACCGATCTCTGGAACCGTCCACACTGAGATATGCGGAGAACTAAAGAAACAACAGCCCAGCGCAGGCCGTCAGAGAAGCCATCTGTTCTCCGCTGAGGGAAATCAAGGCGTCTGATGATGATAAACAGTTGGAAGGTGTGAGGAGAGCGTTCATCTACGCTATCAGAGAACAAGACGGCCGAGAAACAGCACCTGTCTCTCTCTCTGATAGAGTCTGGAGACCTGTGTGGTCTCTCTAATGGATCAACTCTGTCGCTGTCCGGCTTTGTCTGTGTGTCGTCTGTGCGTTTGCCACCAGTTGGTCCAGTGCAGAAACAGCAGGGGCTTGATGGAAAATTCAGGGGTCTCTGAGACCACCAAATGTGGATATTTAGATTTATGACAGCTGGCTGGTTTGCTATTGGCAGAAATGTTTGTGCAGACTCGCAACTTTTTGAGGCTCGTATGTGTGTGATGTTCATTCAAGTTCTGCAAACTCAGGATAAAGGTGCTGATTCCTGGCGAGTAACTAACCAACAGCTACTAACTTAACTAATATATTGTTAAATCGATTAATACACAATTAATTTTCACATATATTATGTGTTATAGTACATTTTAATATTATTTTTGTTTAGTTAAATGCTGTGTGCATTGATTATCTTTTTTTAGATTAATTGGTAATTGGAGAAAAACAGCCCTTCCAAAATAGCTGTTTTTTAAACGCTTTAAGATTAACTGCAAAGTATCTTTTTCAACAAGAAAAAACGATCTACAGTTTTTGTCACTGTTAGGTTGCGTCAGTCACACAGTTGGAAAATTCTGTCACCGTTCCACAAAATGTGTGATTTCTTTTCTTGTGTCTGATTGTCACATGATGAAAAGCAAGAGAAAACTGCGTCTTTCCAAACTGTAATTTAAGAACCTTCAAGAAAAACACCAAACGTTTGTCAGGAACATCTGGATTGCGACCTGTCCAAAACGCAGCTGTTTAAATATGGAAGTAGGGCAGATCTTCATGCGGCGGGTCCGTTCAGAGCGGCCCATTAGAGAGTCGCATCTGCTGTGAATATCCATGTCAGTGACTGCAGCTTTGTGGTTTCCTAGTTTTGGATGATTTCAGTCTCAGGTGACATAGATCAGACACTATTAAGGGATTCTTCCAACCGCAGTTTGCTTTGGCGGAGACCCTGACGTGCAGTTTGATGCAGGACATGCGACTTTTCCTCATTGTGGCGTAGATTCCCTCGTTTTTGCGCTGCTGCTTTGGATTGTGGTGGGGGAAAAATCCCTTCTTCCTCTTTTGAAACTGAGACAAATAAACATGAGCGAGACTTACTGTGCTAACTGCACCCTACATGCGATCTGTTCCAGTAGGCAAATCCGCAGTGTGAGTGATGTGCGGTTTTCTATGCGCTTTAAGGCAAATAAATCAATGGGCGCATTGACCGATGCCATGGAGAAATTCCAATGACATAGTTTACATTAGAGTTTACATTAGACTCGGAAATTTAAATCATATCCAATGACAGTTTACAGTAGAGCAAAATATCATAGCTCCTTTATTCTATAAAAAAGTAATGCGTCAAACAATGCGTCAAATATCTGCATGTAAGAAAAGACTTTAGAGAGGTCAAATGTTGTTCGGGAAATGGGGAAATGCTGTGTTGAAGTCGCTAAGAAATCTTAGCGCAGCAGGTGAAACCCCCCTCACTAGATAAAGAATCTGAAAAATATGCGACGGACTCCAGGCATGCGCCGCAGCCCCGCAGCAGGAGATTACTTTACACTCCATCATGGCTTTCAAAGTAACTCAATCTACCGAGCAGCAAAGACAAGCTGTAAGTGCAGAGATATTAGTGCCTGCCAGTTCCCATCATGCACCATTCTCGCAGGCTGTCTGCAGTCCTGCATGCGGCGCATTAGCGCTCATCACAATCACTGTCAAGATAAGACTGAAATCACGTTTTGATGACCAAATGTTGTTTAGCAGAAAAGCATTTTCTTGTTATTTCTTGTCAGGTTTTCTGCATGAAGAGGGGGTTTATGTCATCGTGGCTGCCATGTTGAGATCATGTGACCAGAGAAGATGATGGATGAATTAATTGCCAACCCAGGAACGTTCTCAGGACATTTTAGAAAACACACAGGACATGTTTTCTAAAAGTTCATTATAAATGTTACATATCATATTTCAAAAATGTTATAAGTGGTTAGTTTGTAAGTTTTGTTTGTAAACCTATTCACTGTTTATTTAGTAGTTTGTCATAATTTATTTACCTACATGTCATTCTAAACCTGTTCTTTTATTTGTTTTTTTTACAGGACCACTTTCAAATGTATGTTTATTTTACATTAACTTAGGTCTTATTTTTCCTCCAACAGATGATTAAACAGTTAACGGGGGTTGGAGATAAGAGCTCTAATCGGTTCCACATTAACCACAACTTCCTCCTGTCATATTGTCTCCTAAATGAAGCCCTGCCCATCACTGAGGGTCAGCGTGGGGCTCGGGGCCACGACCCCATCTGTGACCTCTCAGGCCCTGAATAATGGCCCTGTCACAGGATGCCCAGACGTCACACAGTCCAAATGTCCCTATTCTTCCCTGGACTGCCAGTTTCCCAAAAACATCAGTCGTATTCTCTCAAGACGCCTGGAAGTTTGTAGAAACATTAATCAGAGTGTATCACAAAGTTGCAGACCATCGTTCTCCATGAACTTCCCGGACGGACATGCGGCGCAAAAGCCAGACTCTGTTGAAGAAACGTGTTGTGTTTGTTTTGATTAACTGGTGGGTTCTCCTAGACTCACTTTAGACCACAGTTTACCGAGCGCAGAAGAAGGAATTGTGTGTTCCTCGTACTCCCTACACTGTCCAGATGTTTAAAATCCTGTCAAAACCACTCGGCCGAAAAGTGAATCGAAAAAGCGAATGTTTGCTTTGCACTTTCCAGAGGATGCCATTAGAAGAATTTAATTCGAATCGAATTACGATCTGGCCCGTATGTTCTTTCAGCGCGGCTGCGTTTAGCATATTAGTAGAGAGACGCTTTTATAAATGACACGGTAAATGTGGCGTGAAAACCTCACATGTGATGCAATCAGAATACGCACAGAGAACTCTCACATCCTGTTAGCCGTGATATCCCATAATTCTGTCCTGAGCAAACATGCGGAAAGGAAAGAAAAGCACAAGTTGTCTGGGTTCTGAAAATGATGGTCCGGACTGACAGTGCATCATTTTATCCCATGAATATGAGTATTCAGCAAACCGGGAACAAAAACCTTTTGAAAACCAGGAATCGGGTGCTTCCAGGTAAATTTGGACACGTTTTTTGACCGCTGTATTGTTTGCAAGTCAGCGTGAAACGGATAATTCCATGAAAGTTTCCAAAACAGATATTTTAAGCATGTTTTTTTACTAGGATTTAAACACGTTCTGTCAGATTGTGTCCTAAGTAATATGTGTTAGAATTATGACTTTAGAATGGGAACAGTGTTAAGAGTTTTGCAGTAGTTTAATTTTAATTTAACGTTATAGTTTATTTAACCTTATATTATATATATAGTTATATTATAGTTTTATATTTTATATATTTTTACTGTACTACATAATAAACATCCTTAAAATGATTTTTAACCAATTTATGCAAGTATATGAATGTCACAAATAGCAAAACTTTGCAACTGATTAATTCTAACTCTCCTTGTGTGAATGAAATTCAGCATTGAAGTTTCATTGATCTGCCCTCAGATATCATCACTTCACGGAGCAGAGGAAGAGGCTGAGAGGTCCGTCTTCTGAACTCCTCCCAGGAGTCCGACTTGACTAAGTGGCGAGAACATTAGCATTTCAGTCGGGCCACCGGGATACGCTTGGAAGAACCTCGTAGGAGACGTGCGGGTCGAAGAAAAATAAGCTGTGGCAGTAGCAATAAGTCGCCCCTGAAACGAACCAGATGTGTTTGCAAAGATCTTTTAAAAATATTGTCTTTGGAAGTTATAGTTCTCAGAAAGCTGTTTTTTCTCCTGGCCCCCGTGAATGACACTTGCTCTCAACATGTTTCAGGCTTTTCAGTTTCTGGCGTATTGTCTAGCATATTTCAAAACTGTTTTATCTATAGTAGCATTCTGTCTCAGGTATTATAAAAGCTAAACAAATTACTGTAGAACTACTACTGCATGATTGTTGTAGTTGTGTTTCTCTGCAGTGTCTGTTCGTAAAACACACAGTGAGACCTTGTGTGGCGGCCCGGCCCTGGAGGCTCAACCGGGCCCTGGAGGCTGAACCGGACTCTGGCAGCAGCCTGTGAGGGAAACGACCCGGTTGTTCTCCTATACAGAGGCACCTCTATGGAAAACCAAAAGAGCAAAGAAAAATGTGGCCACAGACCTCAGGGCTTTTTCAAATAAAACTAGCCTGAGTCTCTTATTTTTCTTTAGAGTTTGTGGCGACTACAGCAGAAAGACTTTAAAACACACATGCAAATCTGTCAGCTAACTCGTTGGCGTAATAGCGCCGCGGAGCGTTTTACCCCCAGCCTGCCGCGGAAAAACAAAAAGCCTTTGAACGACGAGTCGATGATGATTTAACGTTAAACTCAGGAATGAAGTATTGACGACCGGCGTCGTCATTAAAGGGCGATTGTGGCGCTAACAACAAAAACAACAAAAGGTTTGTGTTGGGCTCTGACGCCCCATAAATGTGTCACAATTTTGGAGTCCCTCCTGGGTGTGCCGGACATGCCGTTCCCACAAGCTCTCCCTGGCTCCCGTGCTCTGTCATTAGGGCCCTGCCACCGTTGCCACACGCCACTCCTAGCGTCTAGCGAAGGGCAAAGTCAACGAGACACGCTAACAGGTCCCAGGTCCATTGCCAGAACCGCCCAGACACCCCCACAACCGGATCAGACAGATTTTACTGGAACTTCTGCAACAGAGACAGATAATTGACTTTCTCAATATCCCACGATAGTTTGTTTAAAATGTCTGTATGGTAACTGTACCGTACACACAGGTTATGACTAACATCCGTTTGGGTTTTCAGATGTTTCTGCTGTTTGGCACGAGAAGATCAACCCAGGAGATCTCTGCTGAGTTTGACAGTCCAGTAAATGTCAGAAAACAGGTAAAAGTTTACGGCACATCGTAACATGGGCTCCAAAAGAGTCATTTCCCAAAAGCTTCATGGTTCAATGTTCTTGCCCATGCAGGGAAAAGATGTTCTGCGTGGGAAATGTTTGTTTTCTTTGGTTTTAGATGGAGGTGCACGGCGCTACTGCATACCAGTACAGACCAGCAAATCCCTCTCAGTACCACACGATAACCGGGGACATGTCATATGACCGACGCCGGCCTGCTTCCCAGCGTATCCCATTGCAAGAGACATATTCTGTTGAGTAGCATCTAAATTCAAAACTTAAAAAAAAGCAATAATATTAAAATAATAAAAAATGCTTTTAAACATCAACATTGCAATAAAAACAGGTTGAAGATTAAAGTTCAAGGTTCAAAAGATTGAAGCTTCTAACATGTCTAGGTCATATTTTACCACAGAAACAATGTTTCCTTAAAGAAATCCAGGATTTTTGTATTATGAGACTTTTTTCCCTCATCAATAAGTGCAAATGTCTATAAATTCTCATTAGTGGAGTATTCATAAAAAATATTATGAATAAAAATAGAAATGCACAATTCATTTTAGTTTTGTTTTAGATTTATTTAAAAGTATGAGGGTGAAATGTGAACTTGGCATGTTTTTGTAAGACCCTGTTGTTCTGCCGACCATCAAATTCAATTCATTTGCATGAGAAGCTGCAATATAGTGTTGAAGGGGGAAATTTAGTCAAGGCCAACAGAGGCATGACAGCGATACTTGCCTCTAAATATACATCAGACAGACAACAGCAGGTGAGGAGAGGCCCTGCCAGACACTTGTACTGAATGATCAGATCACGCATACAGTAAAGACCCAACTGACGTGTGTGTGAGAGTGTGTGTGTGTGTCCTTGTTGGGTGTGGTTGGAGCTTGGATGACATTTCCCTTCATTGTGGATCGAGATCAGAACTAAACGCAACCCAATTTTGGGTTTCTCCTCAAAGCCAGCTGGTCTGGCTTTCATTTCTTTCCTTTTGCTTGTTTTTTTCACACTTTTAAGTCTTTCTTACTTTTTTTTTTACAAAGACTGGCCCGCAGCAGGTGCTGTGGGGTTCGAACTTCCTGGAGAAGCAAGCTAGGACTGGTGAGTAGTCAGTGAAATCCAAATGTCCAGACTTTGAGAAACGATGGCTGGACGTTGACGGAAAGTGACGTTCCTGTGGCAAAGCTGAAGTTAATATAGCGTGAGCTGGTGTGACAGATTTCAGCACGTCTCGTTTGGGGAACGCAGACCTGAGAATAGAATTAGAGAGATACAAATTTAGAGAGGTGGGCTTTTTTTGCAGGACACGGTTTGCCCTCGTAAATAGATTTGTTTGTCTAGGAGTCGAATGCGGCGAGTGGGTCATTATTAGCTAATATTGTGTCAAGCTTGTTTATGGCTCCTTTAATGACCAAAAAAACCCCCCACAATTTGCACAATTTGCCTCGTGAACCGTAGCTTCCTTTGAGAGACATGTTAGGAAGTTCATACACTAGTCATTTGTGACACCATTGATGTTTTTGTTGGAATAAAAATAATATGTGTGAATGTGGAGTCAGTCCGGATTAAAGTAGTGTGCACAGCTCCCCAAGGTAATTCGGATTACTGGCTCCGGTTCCTCCAGTTTCAACCTCATGTTTCTCTACAGAGGCCACAGCTGTAGAGAATCTATCAGCAGTGTCTGATATAATGAAAGGCATATCAAGGGCATTCGAGGTGCCCACAAAACCACCGATTCCTGCCCACAACCGCTGCAGATTTCTCTTCTTACAGCTTTAGTTTCAAAACAAGAAGCTCTGATAATGTTCTCGTACTGAAGACTGAGTGTTTGCTCTTGAGAAAATGTTTTTGGACTCTTTGGTTTTCTGTTGGTTGGTGCTTCATGAAACCGAGTGGGTTTGAAGAATAAGAGCAAACTGACCTAATTTGATGTTGAACGTCAATGCAGAGTTCAGAGTTACATGTTCAGTCAAACCCATGTGGTTCAGTTTGTGATGCATGAGTTCGTATTGTGAGATGATTTATTTGGATGTAACATGTATTCTGTTTTCTGCAACATTTTTAGTTATATTCACAGTAAGTCGCTTTAAACAGAAGCATCTTATTATTTGAATGCGGGTGGAGATTTTGGTTAATGCTGGTATGTAGAGAACAGGTGGCCAGCGTTTGATAAAATACAGATATTGTCTCATCTGTCACAACCTTAAACGTTGTTTGTGATATTCTAGGGGGTTTAAAGGCAAATGATATGAAGTCTCAGAAATTTGTGATGATGATATGAGGTAAAATTAAAACAATTTAATTATATATAAGTCATAAAAAATACAAATTAAATTGATTTGTAATTGTAACTATTACCTGTCATCATTTACTGTATATTGTTTAAATACATGCAGGGATTAGTAACCGCTTGCCAGGCAAATGTGATGATATGTGAATATGATATGTGATATATGTTTAGCTGTACTATTGCTATAGTATAGTATTGCTATAGTATATTAGCTGTACTATTACTATAGCTGGACTTTTCTACAGTTTTAACTTTTCCATTAAGCAACAAAAAAAGTTTTAGTTGTAGGAATGTTTGTAATTGTTTTAACACTATTGCCTTGTCTATTTATAAATAACGTGGTTGACGTATAATGTTCATGATATAATATTATAGTTGTTTATACGTTACTGCAAGGTTACCAAACATTTTTAGATACTTGGAGACGATGTTATAATATTAGCTGATGTTCGGGGGTGTAATACCCAAACTCTCCGCTAGTCTCCAGTAATGAGTCAAAAACAGCGCCGCATTAAACTTCACTGTTTTAACGCGCATGTTTGATGTCTATTTATTTCCTCCAGACTGAAAACAAATTCATATGATCATTTGATTTATATTCAACTTTCTAGGTGCCGAAAAACCCATTTGATGGAGACGTAAAAACACTGAAGATTCAGAGAGAAACAACAAGTTGAAACAGAAGGTCACGAGAAAGTGTTTGGTAAGTAAATATTTCATTTATTCTTAAGCTAAAGTTACTAAGTTGAATTTTTTGAACATGACAAGTTGAACTATAAAGTGAACATGTTTAGTTTTTATCTTATATGTGTTAGTTTGTAAATTAAATGTCAGGCCATGATTTTAATGTAATATGGCGTTAAAACGCGTCATTGGCTTGGAGACGTAAGTGTTGTTTAAAACATGTTTCCTCTTTTTAAAAATATGCCCAAAACCAAAAACATAAAGTCATGTTGGGAATAATTCGGGACTCTTTTCCCAATCCTCGTGGCTCTGCGACACTCGACGCCACGCGACCGCTTTGCTGATAAACGCGCGCGTTGTAGTTGGACGCGTCGCGCGCGTTGTAGACGGGGTGAGTTTACTGTAGGGTTAGATCCGCCCATCTCAGAAAGAGAGAGAGAGAGAGAGAGAGAGAGAGAGAAAGAGAGAGAGAGAATTGGTGTCTCTCCTCCACGCCGAACAAACGCGCTTCGTGGATCGTGTCAGCTGGAGGACATCGCCGGTTTCTTGGAGATCTTTGCGCATTTGTTTCTCTGTCTTCGCGTCCGTTTGCAACGCGTCAAACCCGATGAAAGACGCGGAGTTTTTTGCGCTCATTCTCACACAGACGCGCACATGAGGATTTGGAGAGCGCGTAAGGACCTCTGAACCTGTTTGTTGGCGCATCCAGGTGGACCAAAATCTGACATTTACCTCCAATGCGCTCCTGCTCTGTGGAAGAGACACACTTATGCATAACCGAGTAAGTTAAACTGTCCTAGTTAGTGCTTTTGTACACATTTATACTTATATACATATATACTATGTCTAACAGAATAAAGTAGACACACGTTTTTTACGCGTAAAATATCTTACAACGTGTATTTGGGGTTGTGCATTTGTTCTTAAGCTGTTTTATATTTTAGCAGGTTAATGCAGGGTGTTTAAATGTTTTGTTTATTTGTTTAACTCTTAACTTTTGTCTAACCAGTGTGGTTTAGGTAAAACCCCAATAACTGGTGTTATTATGTTCAAAGCGTTTGTTCCCTGCTGAGTTCATTTCAGACCTATTAACACGTTCATTTAAAAAGCAGTGTTTATTAAAACGAATGACTTTACAGTTAACTCAGTTTCCCAAAGCTTTCCAGTTTATTTACAGAGAGAATTGCTGGAGGTGCAAAAAATGATCTTCTGGGAACGTCCAGTACTCTCCTGTAGTCATAAACACATCCATTATGTTATTTTTGTGATTGTTTGGGTGCTGTGCAGGTTTTTAGTGGTGAAATACAAACGCAGACAGCGTAGGACAAAAACACACCAGACCTGGACTGACTGGCTGGTGAAATGAGTCCAGTACTTACCGGCTGGTCCCTGTTGTGAGATTTAAACGGGTATAAGCTGAGGTGATGTAGTTGAAAACACAACAGCACAAATGACTTACACAGGAAACGTCTGCCATGCAAAGACCTAGCAAACATTTTCAGGTTGTAGGATTGTTTCCCTGAAGTTTCCATTATGTAACAGAAGCATTGAAATGTTTTCTTAATTCTAGGAAAGTTCAGAACTTCCATAAAATGATATATAGGATAACTTTAAAGGAACTTTTAGAAAAGGTTAGCCAACGTTCCCTGTTGGTTGGGGAGACTACACAGTGTGTCTCTTAAGCTACGACACACGCTACTACGGTTTACTGCCGTCAGGAAACAATAAACCTGCTGTGCGATTGCATTAGTTAGCAGTGAATTATGACAAGTTAACACCAATAAATTATGACACCACCAGTGAGTGTGTATTCCCTCACACACAAGCTGTGCAGGAAGTCATTTCACGGTAGAAACTTAATGCATCTCGTCTGTGAGGCTTATTTTAAGGCTTGTCTCAGTTAAAATGTTTTATTTTGTCTGGAAAAGCAGCGGAGAGACTCTGTCAGTTAGTCTATTAAAGAATATTTAGACATGAGGTTGGAGTTGTGGTGGTAGGCGCTAACGCTGGGCCGGCATGTGCGTGGACGGCTGGATCTTCTGGGTGGTCTCAGAGCAGCTCGGACCTTCATGACGCTTGATGTAATTTCCTTAAGTCACTGAGTAAAATGCTGCAAAGCCACATTTTGTGTCACCATCATCGTTCTCTGAAGAAACAGCTGCGCTGAATGTATCTCCTGAACGAAACTCTCTCCCAGCTAACAGAAAACCTTTTCAGAACATGGGCTAACGTTCTGTAAATGCTCTCTCAAAGATCTCAAAGCCTTCGTTTCATGCTTTTACATTAATGAAACTTAGTAGAAAAATTTAAACATTATGTATCATAAGTAAAAAAAAATTTATTTTTAACTTGTTGGGGAACCATTTGAAAATCATTACAGAATTCAAATGTTTAAATAACGTTCTCATAATATGACCCGAATAACCTGATATTTTCCCTGAAATTTGTCACTAGTGTAAAATACTCCTTCACTACGTAGCATCCTGCAGTGAGAAGGTTTTGCACAGAGAACTCTTTGTATGCGCAGCAGTGTATAAGGCATGTTTTTATAGTTTGATGTGGGATAACGTAAATATTCAAAATCTGCTTTATTAGCTCTGAGGTAAGCGTGAGGTAACTGTGAAATTCCCTCCTCCACAGCGCAGGAATCCTGTCCGATTCTTCCAGTCAGGATAATCGGATCTTAATTGGCCCATGGTTCAGTCTGTCCATCTCCTGTGTGTGTGTGTGTGTTCTGCACATTGGTGTGTGCATTCGGTTGTTTGTTCAGTAGTTTTTAGTTGAGATTTCAGCTGACAGTTTTCAGACTCCAGCAGAAATTTCAGACCAGGTGTCCCTCAACTGGACATTCTTGACCTCACGAGGTTCTAGAGAGGTCCAGTTGAGTTCAGACAGTCACTCTTTTGTGATTTTCTTCATTTTCTTTTGGTCTCTGTCTGAATTGTGATGTCAACACACTTGACATGCGACGTACTTTCAAATGGCAGGAGACATCTTACGCTTTGTGTTACAAGTCATCAAACGTGTTGTATGTCGAGAGCATCGTGTGAAAAACCGTTTTTGAGGTTGTGTTGAGAAGATCTCACTGCAGCTCTGATTTTGTTTGTTGTATTGTAAACAGAGACACTCTACTTATGAAGAGCTGTCAGGTTCAGCTTTTGTTGTCTGAGGTAAAAAGTTCATCATTTTATTTCTGCTCAGTTACGGGATGTGTGTTTGGAAGAGGAAGTCTGAGGGGGAGTTTGTGGGGGCAGTAGAGTTGAAAACCCGCCGTCGTCCTGGTTTGCTCTGAAGCGCTCCAGAGTTGAAACGTCACTTCCTGTCAGCGAGACCCACATTCAGATCTCCAGCCCAGCACTGCTCCATCAGATCCGGTTCTGATGATACAGATAAACAGATCAGCTGAGACAAAATGTTTATTATAAATAGTAGATGTTACTGAGGAGGCACATATATTAGAACACATTAGACTGGGTTTTAACTTGTCACCCTCAGTCCTGCTAGCACAGAACGTTCTCAGAACATTCTTTAGAAGTTATCAACGAGCAACGTTCTTGCTGGAACATTAGTAGTGTGTTTTCTCATTATATAGATCATATATCAGAAACATTATTGTTAAGTTAAAAATGTTTGGAAAATGTTCTTCTAACCAAACAATAACATTAAAACAACGCTAAAGAACTGGACGTTTTGAACATTTGACCGTAAAATTCAAAATAAAGTTTGTAATGTTTTTGTTACTTGAATGTTAGGGTCACATTTGGTGTCTGGACCTCATCAGAGATTTTCAGGTCTGCAGAACAAACTCTATCAGAGAAACTGAAAGGAGCTGCTGGGTTAGAGATGAATGTGGAAACATTTAGCTAATTTCTCTGGGTCACCTACCTGCTGTGTGTGAGTGTGACTCGCCCAGCATCCCGTTCACCCGGTGCCAGCAGCCCGGAGAGCCGAGAGAACTGCCTGAACACCAGACCTGCTCTGATGTCACAGCCAACCAGCCGGCAAAATCTGTTCCTCACATCAGGCCGTCTGACTAAAACGCTTAAGGGTGTCGATCGTGGACACAAGTCTTGTTTTCCACAGGCTTTTTTAGTCCTTCCAGTAAAACCAATAAGATGCATCATAATCACATTAAATATTAAGTTATCAACATATAAGTTTGTAAATATTTCTGTATCATGATCACAGGTGTGTGTCGTGTCCTGTAACGTTTAACAGTGTCGTTCAGTTTTTAATGTTTGTGTGTCTTAGCAGGTCAGATACAGATTTAACCCTGCATGTGTGGAGCACAGTTTTACTTCACGACAAAGTGAGTGTATTTCCAAAAGCTGAAGGAGGAAGGAGAAGCGATATCTTAACATGTGGCGATGGACAGCCACAGTTTCAGTTGACTGTGGGTATCGGTTAGTGGTTAACACACACATACACACACACACACACACACACACACACTGACAGCGCAGCTGCGAGACACGCATCTACTGCAAAGGAAACCATGCAAATAAGCACAACTCTGAGCAATGCGCCAAAATGTCTCATTTTATAGAGAAGAGCAGCGTATCCGAATAACCTGCCTGCTTTTACTGAGGCCACCCAGCTAACAGGGAACATTCTCGGAACGTTGCCTAAAGTTCTTTCAGACGTTCTTGCAGTAATATTTCAAATTGTGTTTTTAATATTTATTTTCAACTTTTCACTTAGATGTTTCTATATTGGAAAAGCTGTTCAGGACAAAGATTTAAGCGGAGATAAACTCTAATGCTGCATATTTCGAGGCGGCATCAGGCTAGCTTCAGATGGCCCGCGGCTCTTCCCAGCGCAGCGCAAGGAACCTGAGGTTCAGGATATGGGATTGCAGCAGGCGTCTGGGAGCTGGTCTCATTTAGTGATATGACTAACCTCCTCAGCTCATGTGCTCTCATTGAGACGCTCGCTGTCTCCTCTTTGTCCTTGGGAAGTTGTGAGGCGATCCGTACGGATGGGTGGAGTGTCACTCGTCCTGATTCCGGCTCTGACTGATACGTCTCCTGACTGACGCTGCTCTGAGCCTCGGCACGCTCCCCTGATAGACACCAGAGAGACGTGCTGTAGAACGTTCCTCAGGAGCTCCAGCAGAGCAGAATCTGGCAGAACTTATGTTCTCCAACACTTTGAGTAATTATCTGAAGGCTGCAGGGTTTTAAGTGACAGCTGTTTGGTCACAAATATATACATATATATATATCTAAATCATTTTTATGATAGATATAGACAAACACACACACATTTTTAATGGTTTTATATGCATTAAATTGTGTGTGTGTCTGTGCATGTGTATGTATAACATATATACATACACAATTGTTTAAATAAACATTTAATTTAACATATTTCTGTAGTTAATCGTGATTAATCACATGTAGATTTTAATTTGTATTCAAATACTTTTGCACTAAATTTTAGCTTTAACCTCAGATATTATATACTGTAGATGTATGTATATGGACTTATATGTATATATGGCATATATATGGACTGTTTTTAGTAATTAGGTTTAACGCTATTGTCGTCCTCTGTTCGTAATGTTTGCTAAGGCAAGAATCTAAAATGGCTCCCGCTCTGGGAAACCGCAGAATTAAAACTATTAAAGTTTGCTCCGATAAGGACATGACATGTTTACACGTGGGCACGCTCAGCTATGAAGTCACACTGGCCATTTCCTTTATGAAAGTTTATATTATCCGACCCCAAGCTGCAATGCATGATGGGTATTTGCTGCCCTGCTGTGAACTCATCACAGAACTCATCAGGTCCAACCCAACAACACGGTTTGTTGGTACTTCCCATTCTTGGTATCAAGGAGCAGTTTATAGGAAGAGGCATCATTTGTTGTTTCACCACGTGATGTCACTTCCTTCCATGAGACCGTCTGCAAAGATTTCCTGTCATTATGTCCATCTGTGCGAGCGGCTGGGTGTTGTTTGCGACGACTCGCTTCCTTCTTCGGTTGGAGTCAGTCGTCTGACACCTCAGGGGTCTGAGGATCTGCTCCGACTTGCTCTGACAAGTTCCTCGGTTGCCTGGCATGACTTCAGTGCCTCAGATGCCCTGAGAGATTGTGATAATGAAGTTGTACAGGCTCCAATCTTAATTGTGTTGCCTGATGCTCGCCAAGTTCCACCGCAGCCGTTCATAATGCCGGTTTGGAGGTTTCGCTTTCTTTCATTTTGAGCTTGTTGTCATTTTTAATGCTTGCTAAGGCAGGTCAGGGGTTTTCAAAATATTTTGGTCGTGCGCTGTTTGTTTTGATACCTCAAGTTGTGTGCTGTTACGTTTCTGAGGGATCGTATGGTTTTTCCTGGCAGATGATTAAAAAACAAACCTTTTTTTGGAAGCAGAATATCACAGAGACCACCACCTAACAACCACATGGCGACGGGCCAACTGAGAACACTGCCTAGCAACACCTTGGCAACAGCTCAAATCAACCAACAACAATGGCTTTAGTGATGTGAAAAGAATGTAAAAGTTTGTTGTTTATACATTTTGTGCAGGTTAGGAGAATTAATGCCACAGAGCTGAGCGTGAGAGTAACCTTAGGGCTGGTTAACTAGCATTGACTGTGCAGTTGTTTTCTCAATAATCGCTTTGCTAGTTTTCCTCTTTAGGTTATAAAGCACAACGATTCCCTCTCGGGCCGATCTGTTGCAGTAGTGCTGCTCTTTCAGTTCTGTGGAAGTTGTCCGGGGTCTAATGGCCCCTCAGGAGACAGTCTCAACCATATCTAGGTGTTATCTCAGCACTGTTTTATTTCGATGGCACCATGCCGCTCGTCGCAGGGTGAGGGGATATCTGTCCCCTCCTGTTACCCCGGGGAGAGGCAGATTAACAAAGTGGCTTAATGTTTCGCATTACTCTCTGGAGATCTGCGCTCCTGGTTTCCTGCATCCCCCCCTCCAAACACAGCTCCTCCCTGTCTGTGTCTCTCTGTCTTTATCTTTCCGTCACATGGGTAAACAAGCAACATCTCTGACCTCTGAGCCATTTTGCCTCTGCATGTCCAGCTCCTTTGAGCTTGTCTGCGTTTTGGCATCATACCTGGCAACCCACTTTTTAAAATCCCTCATGACAGACAATCCCACAACAGTACAGAGGAAAAGACGCACTGAAATAATTCAGCATATTTTAAAGTTTATATCGGAGATTTTTGTGTCTCTGTTTGATGT
This sequence comes from Yasuhikotakia modesta, assembly GCA_036877545.1. Lineage (NCBI taxonomy): Eukaryota > Metazoa > Chordata > Actinopteri > Cypriniformes > Botiidae > Yasuhikotakia > Yasuhikotakia modesta. The sequence goes on along the minus strand of JBAJNP010003121.1, from coordinate 12,357 downwards.
GAAGAGACACAGAACACAGAACCGTTACGTTCAGTAACTGATTTTTATGGATTGCAGCTTTAATATTTAATTCTATAAACATGTGTAACAATGATTAAAAATGAACTAATAAATATTTTATAATTTATTTTATACTTTGTTAAAAACTTAAAAGGCATGAAATAAATTATAAATGAATTAACAATATAAACAATATTAACTATAAAAATACATCTTAAATGTATTGTTCTCAGGGCCAATTGATATTGAGAGGACCATAAATCTATAACAATCACTTTTATTAACAATTTCTTTGCTTTGTTTTTACATATGAAACAGTTCTTGTCTGCTGTACGTGATGGGTTGTGTTAAATTGTCTGTTGTGTTTCAGTCAGTCGTTCAGCAGTTGTGTGTTTGTGGTGACATCATCTCAGACTAGTAGCGTGAAGTCTCAGATGTCTCCAATCCAATCTCAGATGTCTCCAATCCATAGCTGTCCCTGAATAACTCCTGCTTCAGCAGCTAATCTCGAAACGGCAACACATAACCAGACGGGTTGGTTAGTCTGAGATGAGTGAGTTGGACACCATCAGGCGGCTCAGGGGAACTAACTCAGGTTTAATGGATTACATGCCCTGAATGGCTTAAACTTACATAATGTGTTGCTAACAGTGAGACCGTACATGCTGGAGGTAACTTGTAGATCTTGTACGAATAAAAGGCTGTAATTGGATTTGTTTACCTTGTTATTTTGTTATTATAAAACTGCTTCTCAAGAACCCAGCTAGCCAACGGGAACATTCTAGAACATTGACAGATGTTCTCTCAAAGTTAGCAGAAAGTTCTTGCAGTGATAAAGGTTGAATATTTTTCTAATACCAAAGCAATAATGTTAATACAATGTATAAAAAACTAGATGTTTTGAATTTTCAAGTAACATTTATAACATTTGCTTTTGTTGCTTGATTGAAACATTAGGGAAACATGCTTTCAACCCAAAATTTTTATCTGGGTAAAACTGCGTTTGCTTCCAACCGATTTAGATTCACTTTAAGGCTCCTTATTTTGGCAAACTCTCTTGTCGTCAGCAAAGCCGAGCGGATGCTTTTATCATTTGGTGTTCTTTTCAAATTCAAATGAAAAGCTGTCACAACATTCCTGCGACTTCCTCGTCTGATGTGTCATCTGTTCTTTCCATCTCTTCTTCATAAACCCTCACATCTCGCTGGCTTTTATCGCTCCACTTGAAGAGCAATCAAAAAGTCACGGGTTGCCAAGTTGTTGACCCTGTCAGAGCAGAAGTAAAGCAGAGATTTGACCCTCACGGTGTTTGTTTGCTGTGCTGTGTTCTGTCTCTTTTATTGTGAGTGTGAACGCTTCGTTTTCTCTCATTTGCATCGTGGGTTGACCTCGGTTTTATTTCCTCTTATGCAAGTTGCTGTGGTGTTTAGCGCAGGTCTAGAGGCCGAGAGCCACAGACGTCACTGTGAACTTGCAGAGCAATTACTTTTCTCAGACTGAAACAAAATAATAATTGTTTTAAACTCTTACACCTGTTTTATTGAGTGGCTAATGATTTATTTAAGATAATTGTATTTGGTGCCACTAATAATACACATTATATGTACTATACACACACTATATGTATAATGTATACATTGTATGTGTACATTATATATGTCACGTTTAATGATTAATCAAACAATTTGGAGAGGTTTAAGTTTAAAAGCATGAACACAACGAACGTCTTTCAAAAGTTGTATTTTTTCCAAATATGTCTTTATATTTTCTTATTAAAATCAAGGTAAAATCCTACAGATTAGGATTTACAGATTAATTCCTACAGAATTTTTTTTGACATATTTCTGTTTTCCAGCAGGTCTTAATTTTGTTTCCTGCCAACCAAACGTCTTCTTGTTTTTCCCGCATACGGCCGCTGAGTGATATCACACGTTTGGCTGATAAAATCTGTGTTTCTCTGTCTCTTCTCTGTTCAGGAACGAATGCCGAAGTCTTTGAAATAAGAGGAACGAGAACAGAGGACAGACTGCATTGAAGATCAGAGAGAGAGAGCGAGAGAGAGAGAGAGAAAGAGAGAGAGAGTCGAGTGAACAGTACTTTTGAAATAGGAGGAATACCAGACGGATAAAATGGGGAGGAAAAAGATACAGATCGCGAGGATAATGGACGAGCGCAACAGACAGGTAAAGTGATTTTATCCTGTAGGAAAGAATGGAAATGTGACTGTCGTTTCACAGAAATCACAGACACACACACACACACACACAGTATGCATCACTAAGGGAAGTGGCTACGTACTGACACCATTGTCACAAGACACTCACAAGCTGAAATCTCACTCTGGCTAATGGAGGTTGTGGGTTGGTGTGTGTTTGTGAAACATGATGTTTCCAAATCATTATAATATTTCTGTTTTTATACTTTATTAAAGATAAAGTGGCCGTTTCTGCATCGCTAAGGTTGAGAACGGGTAATGTTTTTATAGAAACGTTTCTTAAATGTTTTCTTGTCTACCATTGGACAGAAAGTCACATCCCAAATTTATGCCAGTTGAGTTGTTGTTGTTAAGGGTTAAAAATGCTTAAATAAACAGCGTTGCAGAGTTTTGAACGTGCCACAGAGTTTGAGGGAATTATTCCAGTGGGAATTAATGACAGTTTACTTATAATTTTCTCTGTATATTCTTTAAACCGCTGCTTTGAAGAACTTTGCATTAAAAATTGTTAGTCATGAGTTTTGTTGTGTACATCCTCACCACAAAACAAATATAAATACGGGTTTTTGTTGTGCAGAAGTGAGAAAATTCATGATTTTGAGAAGGATGTATTTAATTTCATAACCAGCCCTGATAGCTTCAGGTCAAACCACAAAAATGTGGCTCTTAAAGGGATCATTAAAATTTGACATCATTTACTGATCCTCGTGTTCATGCAGTGGAAGTCACTGTTGTTTGGTTACCAACGTACTGGGAAGTATCTTCTTTTGTTTTTCTTAGAAGCAGAGTGAGTAAATGATGGAGAAATGTTCAGTCTTGGGCGAACTGTCCCTTTTAAGAGCTGAGTTTGTTTGTTCTCAGAATAGCACTGAGGAGAAAGCGTTTAGAGTTTCTCTGCATGTTGTTCTTCACTTCAGAACAATGCTTGAGTCAAGTGGACAGCAGCTCAGGGTTCAGGATAAATGGCTGCCTGTCATCTTTGTCTCCACCTGTCTCGCAATGACCAGCGAGGAGCCGGAAGCCACTGCAAAGCCATTGTGGAGGGGAAGCCATTGGACCCTTCCTGTTATGACAGGAAACACAGTAAAATGTGCTTCCTGACCCCAGTGCAGTGGCACGATTAGTCCAAACACGCCCTCCACCCCTTCCTGTGGTCTGAGAGTCCAGATGTTTCTACATCTTAACTAGCGGCACATCTCTAGTATCCTCGTTACTAAAGTTACACGGTTAGTGTTTGCTGCAGGCAACTCAGGACAACTCAGCTAACATGGAACGTTCTGAGAATGTTGGCCAACGTTCCTTAAAAGTTATGTTACAGAATTAAAAAAAGTTAAATGCAAATTCTTGTGGACGTTTCAAGAACTTTCAAAACAACACTTTTAAAATTTAGGAAAATGTTCTTACAGCGTTTGATTGTTAGCTGGATGTTAAGGAAATCAAGACAGGCTGAAGACGGCGTGTGAGGCTCTGAACGCATGCAGTGTGTGACAAGCAAATGGTTGTGTGTGCGTTTCAGAGAGCATGTGTAAGACATCTGTCGTCCACCGTGTATGTGTGTGTGTGAGCATAATTTAAATCATGTGGAGGTGAGACCATCAGCGTGCAGAGCTGAAGAAGTGAGAAGATCCTCCTGCTGGAGTTTGTTTGTGATGGAGAATGTGACGTCTGAGCTCACGCACAGGAATGAGACATACACACACACACACACACTGAATTGCCTGGATTTCTACATGTTAACATGTGTACACACAAAACATGTGAGATGTCTTTAATATCTCATTTGTTTCTCCCCATGAGCAATGAGATGTGTTGTGTTTTGTAAGAGCAGATTTCAGTAGCCTCAGTTTTACCTCCTGGTGTTTCAGAACAAAGCTAATTTGTGTGTTTAATTTAAGCACCTATGTGACAGTTAAATGAGACACAACTGAGAACTCAATTATATCTCCTGAGCTATAAATGAAACTTCTCTTTCAGGAATGATGCAGTTTGATGATAGAAGTTATTAATCCAGAGTTTGGCTGTTTCAGGCAGGTGTCCAGGAGAGATTTTAGGGTTTCTGCAGCCCATATGGTCGTTCCTGTCAGAGTTTCATTCCCTCCTCACCACAGATGGAGAGTTTGTTCAATGAAAGTTTAAATGGTGACTTTGGGAAATTGTCCCTTTTAAATGGAATGTGTGCTAAGCTGCCGGCGCGCTCGGCCGATGTTGGGTCATCATTAGTTCAGAAGATATTGAACCCTGAACCCTGGCACACAGTGGCTGTCAATTTCTGAGGCGTGCTGGGCAGAATTTCACCTTGAACCCTCTAGTCTAAATTTAGCATGGCACGCGGGGGCCTGATAGTCTCGAACCTGAGAACCCTGTCAAACGATTTCGTTTCGGATGGACGGGACCATGAACACTGGAGCAATAAAGGAAACATTTTCAGAACATTAGCAAAAAAAAAAAACGTTCTGTGAAAGTTCATCCAGTAAAGTTAGTAGAACTTTTTAAGGTTCTGTATCATGTATGAAAATGTTGTTTTTATTTGTTAGTGGAATGTTTTAAAAATGTTTTTACAACCATAAAGCTTTAATGTTAATGAAATGTTCAAAAACTGGATGTTTTGAATGTTGCTAGAATTTTCCAAATAATCCAGTGAACATTTATAACTTCCTAACTTAATGACAACGTTAGGAAAACATTCCTCCAAACTGAAATTGTTAGCTGGGACATTATTAAGAAATGTATTTACTCAAGCCATGCGAATGAAATAAGTTTTAAATCTGAAGTCACATGATAAGTTATGTTTATTTTTGAGTCAACACTATCTGTTGTCTTGGTCACTAAGTGACTGATAACTTGTCTTTTTTTCCTCAGGTTACGTTTACGAAGAGGAAGTTTGGACTGATGAAGAAGGCGTATGAGCTGAGCGTTCTGTGTGACTGTGAGATCGCCCTCATCATTTTCAACAGCACTAATAAACTCTTCCAGTACGCCAGCACCGACATGGACAAAGTTCTGCTCAAATACACTGAGTACAACGAACCCCACGAGAGTCGGACCAATTCTGATATTGTGGAGGTAAGCTCCTCTTTGCAGTGACATCATCATTAGCATGTCTTTAGCATGGGCTGCTAAACCAAGCCACCACTTTAGGATAGTTTTTCCACCTGATAGATTTATAAGATATTATATGTCTAAGATTTATACTGCACAGATCAGAAAAATGTGACCTGTTTTGAAGATTTTTTTTGCATTAATTGCGACAGGCTTTGCGAGTTGCAGGACTTGACACCTGGCCAGTGTTTGGTGGTCATTTGTTTGAGGAGCGTGTTGTAATAGTTCTTGCGATTGTTCTTGGTGTTTACAGTAAGAACCGTTAAAGCTCATCTGGAGAGCAGGGATGAAGGCTGTATTCCGTCAGAATCGTGTTACGCAACAGGTTTGGAAAGGCAGGTGCCAGGTGGCGTGTGCGGAGATTTAAGGTCTTGCTTGATCGTCACGGTCACCTTGTGTGACACGTGACTCTTAAAACAGTCCCAGGCAAGCGTGATTTTCTTTTTCACTGATCTGAGAGCAGCTTCGTCAGCTGAATTTGCCACCAGGAAACCAAAAAGCAGCTGTGAACTGCTCTCAGATCAGGGACTAAAACGCAAACTCTCCAAGCCACCTGTCAAGACCGAGTTTGGGAATCAACAGGCTCTCCCAGGGAAGGGAGGAGTTGATGTTTCCCACCCCAAATGCATAAAGGGCCACGACGCTCCCAATGGGAACGGTGGGAAAAATATTTCCCCTGGAAAAGTCCCTAGTCCAGGAAAAACATGGAGAGACGTCAACTGACTTGTGTGGTGCCACACAAACAATCTCTCGCCAGTTAAAAACAACAGAAAAACAAGCTGTGATACAAGACGTGACCTTGTAGATGTTGCTGAAAAAGGGAGTTTGTAGAAGCTGAGTGAGTTGTGCTGACAGATTTCTCTGGTCATTGAAGTTTAAGCTTGAATTGTTGTACAACTTATTTTACTTGCACACAGCAGCAGCTGCATATTTAAACTGTATTGCTTCTCATTGTTTAGTCTCGCGTGACATCGGCTCAGCGCGCCATTTGCAGTGTTGACGCTTGCATTACAAGCGTGGCCCCGGGGTCAAACTTCAGCTGGGTTTTATGAGGCTGAGCTGTCCGTTTCGAGGGGAACAGCACGACTCGCCACATGAGCAGAGAAACATCAAGTCTCCATAAGGCAAATCTCACGGACTCCCTGCCAGGCCTGTGAGGAGCCCAGATAATCCCATTTCCTCAATTAGCTTAGTGTAATCTGAAAATACCCCTTTAATCCTAAAAGTGACGATGTGTAACAACACCCACACGTCCTCACCAAACGTGGACTTTTCAGACCTCAGACTTTTGGTTCCCTCACCTGTTGAGGAGTCAAAACATGGGCGTAAGAACGAAAGATGCTAATTCTTACCAGAGTTCACGTTGCTAATGACCTCATGGTGGTAATGGAGGAAAGCTTTGAGCGGATGGCGGTTGAGTATTTGGGCTGTGCTAGAAGGCGTTACAGGTGATAACCACATGCCCCCCCCATCTACTCTTCTTTTAGAGATGGTATCATCTCAAATGTAATGAAGACGACATCACAGACACACTTTAAGAACTGGCTTCATTTCAAAGCACAATAGCCTGAAACGTATTTTTGCTCACCCGCTTCAGATCATTTGTCTTCATGCAGTTGCATGTCAACACATTCTTAAGCAGTATCATGTTTTTTCACAGTTTTCAGTGTAAATTCGTTCCACTGTAATTGTTCTACGTTCCACCGAGCTGATTGTTACATCATCAGTTGCGTTTATGATTGTATTCCAGTGTTTTTCCAAAAAAACAGGAAACATTCTCAGATTGTTGGCTAATGTTCTCTAAAGGTTCTCTCAAAGTTATCGGTAAACATTCTCTAAGTAACCTTAGTTGATTTTTTTATGTTATGTATCATATATCATAAATGTTATGATTTGTAGCGAAATGTTTTTTAAAATGTTACAAAAATTTCATCACAGTGGATGTTTTTTAAACTACAGTAAAGTAGAGTTACATTTTTACACATTTATGGAAATGTATTAATTGTTTTTTTTGTAGACAGAGCTGACGGTGCTCCCAGAAAGATGAAAACTAGCATTCTTCTGTAGAACAACAGTTTAACTCAGTCAGAATCAGGATGTGTGAGAAACTTGGATAACTTTATTCCAAATTTCATGGATTTGAAAGAAATCGGCGCCATACGCTGTTTATCGCAGCAGGAATTTCAGCAAATAGAGAACTCTTTGTTTTCTGTCACACTCGTTTTTCACAAAGGGGTTAACATGAGTTTAGTGCCTCAATGCTTGGTAACAGCGTTTTGTATTTTGGCCAAAACTTGTGGTTATTTATACGATTTTTACATTCTTTACCTCAGCGTCTCTTTTCCGCTCTCTGTCCTGGGCAGAGAGCAGCTTCTGAAATAAGCAACAGACGCCTAACTTGTGTGCCAGACCCCCCCCCCCTCATTCCAGGCTTTTGTGTTTTTATGTGGTCCCTCCCATTAAATGCTTAAAAAAACCTGTAGTTTTCTAAAAATAGAAACCAGCACAGCTAAAAATAGCTGCGGTCCGTCAGCCGTGCCAAAGAAAATGAAGAATAAACGTGGAGAACTGGAGAGAGAGGAAGAGAGAGGGAGAGGGAGAGAGAGAGGGAGAGAGAGAGAGGGAGAGAGGGAGAGAGAGAGAGAGAGAGAGAGAGAGAGAGAGGGAGAGAGGACACCATGCTTGTGTAGTGCTTGAAGTAAAAACATTTCATCTGTTGGAGAGAGAGAGCGACCACAGACAGTTGTGTACTTCACTAAAGCTTAAATCAAACTTGTTAGGGTGGCGTTTTCACACTTTTAAGAGAGGAAATAAAGTTCTTTAGATTACGTGACTTCTCCTTGCACGCCCCCCGAATTTCCCACTGTGTTTCTGTCGGCTCATATCGTCCATCTGTTCTGCTATGTAAACTTGAAAACACGGTGTGAAATTCGAGCGTGCCTTGACCTCAGCCCACATTTTGGGTCATTGTTCTGACGCGCTCATGCTTAAAGTCTCAAACGTTGCATTTATCGTCCTGTTTTCTTCATCCTCGACTGAACGACATCAGAGGGCGTTTTTACATTCCATGATTAATCTGAACCTTGTTGCGTGACTCAGGTTTTCCAAGACCGATGTTGAGGCAGTGCAGAGTTTGTTCAGTTTAACTAGAGTCTTGTCTTTGTAACAATCACCTGCTATCGTTGCCCAAAAAACAAGTTTATCAGGGATGTTACAGTCCCAAGAACAAGTGACAATATTAAAAATACAATTTGAATGTTCTAGCAATATTCAAAACATACATTTTTTAAATATTATATTGACATTTTTGCTTAGTAATGTGGCCGTAACTCGAACTTTTAAAATAATGTAAGATTTTAAAAATGTTATACTAACAACTTAGAAATGTTATACTAACGTTACTGCAAAAATGTTTTTTGAAAACTATGAGAGAACCTTTAGCTAATGTATGCCAACGTTCTGAGAGCATTTCCTGTTAGCTGGGGTATGACCTCCTTTGAAATATGTTGCCTTTGATAAAGGGTTTAAAGACAAAAGCTGTTAGCTGATGTGAGGGAGAGATGTGAGGTAAAAAAGAGGGAGGCTTTAATTCTCACGATGTTAAAATTGATCATTGCTGCTGTTGTTGTGTTTCTGAGTTCATTTTCAGATCGAAATGCTAATTGTACGTGATTTGGGGCCCACAAAGGCCCTTTATTTGGTACAGCAGGAGTCTTTGTGTTTTAAAGAGTTTGACCAGTAATATTATACTATGAATAACTGTACTGTCCTCTGTTCTGCAGATGCTGCAATGGAAAACTAAAGTACGGGCCTGTTTATTAATCATCATCTAACAAACGTTAGCAGAATGTTAGCGAATGACATCTTACAATACAACGCGTCATACAACGCTTTAGGCAACGAATCCCTAGATTTATCCTGAAAAAACTCAAAAAATGCTAGCTTTCCAGAACAGGAATTTTCTCGTCTCATGTTAGCCGTGGGATGACAAGGTGTCATTTTCCAATAGCTGACATTCCAACCACACAGGAATATTATAGCAGGGCGTACGGGACGTTTGCTTTTGTTTCATTTTCGGAAAGCTCTTCCGCTTCCTCGCGGTCGGGTTGGATATCCAGCCGGCCGGTTTGGAGAGAGTGTCTCGGATGTGCTTCCCGCACTCAGCCGTAATTACACTCTGAAGTGTGTGTTTAATACCGAACACACAGCGCTCAACTCGTGGCAGGAAAAGAGAGGGCCTTTGATTCCATATTATAGGGTACTGAGAGCATCAAAGGAGGAAAATTACCCAGAATTCTCCAGTGTGGCGTTTTCCAAACGTTGCCCAGCTGCTGTGGTTGGAGCAGCTGGTGGAACGGAGTCCTGGAGTCGGGCCAGACTGTGCCACGCATTAGCCGTGCGACCTGCCGCGGGAGAGGGGACCCTCCTGCTACCCCCCTCAGTGTTTGTTTGTGCATTTTTGTTTTATTCTGTCTTATTACGGTTCCACACGGAACCATCCGTTTTCTATAAAGTTAGTATGAACCGTGACACCAGTGTTTTTATTTAAATCTTATTTGTGTTTTTGTTTTCTCTGACTTTATTAAGAGAATTCTGAACTGATAATTTGTCGCTTCCTTCTTGTAACTCTGTGCCAACAGCCGCCACACTCGCCGGGTCTGTCTGTACATAGTGTCGTGCTGTATTACTGCGACTGTGCCAGTTTGTGACTCACTGAGATAAACCAACAACTTTCCACGCAGGAAAACATGACACACGCACGTCTGAAGAGGTGGAATAATTCTCAGGCGAACAGCCCTCTTGAGATGAGAGACAATAAGGCAGTATTTCACTGAAGCTGACTTTTTGTGGCCACAAACTGTCTCTTGATTGGTTGTTTGGGTGTTTTAGATGTGGCCAATTGCAAAGCCGTCTTGATGTGTGTGGGCGTTCCTTTAGGGAAAATTAAGTTATTTTGGGTAAGTGAAAGAAAAGGTTGTTTTAAATTTGAATATTTCATAGTAGAAGCAATTAAATGAAGAATAAATGCAGATTGTTTTTAAGTCCTCTGCTTGTTTGAATGAATTCTGACTGAATGTCTCCTCAGATTAAATTCTCCTCAAATTAAATTCCCCTCAAATTTTCCCAAGACAAATGAGCTCAGCTATGCTAGATACATGGTGATACTTACAAAGTTGATACTTAAATGAGCTAGAAAAGAGCAACTTATGAGCAATAGAATTAGAGCAATAGAACTTATGAGCAATAGAATTTTCCTCTGGGTTTGTGTGACTCAGTTCTTTGGTTTTGCTCTTGTTTAAAGTGTCTCCTAACACAGTGTATCGTAATGAGCTCAGTTTGAGGTGAGGGAAGACCACCCAGGTGGACCTCAGGAGAGGGTACGAGGTGACGTGGTGGGTTTCGTCCGTCAGCTGAAGGCTCAGCTGTCTGCAGTTCCCACCTGCTGTGCCCGTACCACATCATTTCTCAGCTGAAGGTTACTGGTTGGTGAGTTATGTGGGACAGAGATGCTGGTTTAATTAGGAGCAAACCTCCACAGGGTTGAGAAGAACGGGAGGTGCTAGTGGCCGTGTTTGTCCTCCTCTCCATTGTATATCTGGTCTCCTGGTTCCTTGTGGACCTGAGAGCTGAGGTTCTGAGAACACCTGGGCTGACAGAACATCTCAGAACAAAGTTACCATTGACAAACGTTTCCGAGGCAGGAGGGACCAAAACGTGACCATAAAACTGAACATCTCAGAAGATGTAAGAGACAAAGTATTGCTCACTGGTTTCTCTTCAATGCTTCATAAGGTTCTCTTAAAGTTATAAAAATGTTGTTGCCGTAACATTAGTAGAACATCAACATTAGGAGGTTTTAATGTTTTCATACAATATATCAAAAAGTTATTCTGAAGTAATTTTCTTTAAATAAGCAACAATGTCTAAATAATTGTCATTTTTAACGTTTATGGAAATGTTAACTTCATGGAAAGGTTAGGGAAACGCTCTTACAACCTAACACTGTTAGCAAGGCATGTCACGCTTGCATTAGCCGTTGCGCTGGCTGTCTTTGGTGTGTGATGAAATAAACAGGAATGTTTGGCCAACAGGATTCACCCCCTGCTGGTCTGGAGCGGTTTGTGCCGGTCTGAATGCTTGGTCTGCTGATGTCAGGTTTTAGCGATTGAGCCATGCTGCTAAAAGTATTGAGGTGGGCCGAACTGTGAGTTGGAGGTCTCCGAGACCCACAGACGGTGTGATGGGGGTGGATGGTGTAAGGTTTCCGAGTGGCGCTGGGGCAAAAAATAGCCTTCTACGGCCATCCCTGAGATTCAGGGCTGTGATTGGTTGAAGCCCTGGCACCTCCCCCTATGGAGCGGAGGAGATTTGTAGGACAGGTGCAATGTTCCTGACAGGTGGACATCTCTTGAATAAGTGGAATAAGTGGAAGTCTGTAGCTCAGTCAGAGGCACAGAAAGCTGAATCGCTCCCTGTGTGTCTAGATCAGAGCTTTGAGCTTTGACTCACATTGTGTGTAACATAATGTTAGCAACGCAACACTCAAGGGTTTGAGTCCCAGGAAACACACACAGCGCTATAATGTGTAGCTTGAATGGCTGTATAAATGCATATAATTGTATAAATGCATAAATGTGGTGGAGGTCTTTCCTAGATAACAATTTATTACCTTTTTTTTTCAAACTGAGGGCCAGGGGTGTGTTCAAATCAAATACATAAAAATAAGCACTAATATGGTACAAGAACCACTAATAATGGTGATTATTGCCCCATTTTAACCTTCCCCTAGACTCCAGACCCTCAGTAAAGTCAGATCAAAGCAAGTTTTTCTCCTGAATCAAAGATCCACATTTAACATGTTATATGTTTTCAAATATAGCCCTCGTGTGGCCAAACAGTAAATTGCACCTCAGTGTTAACAGGTTTTCTTAAGTTTCTGTTTAAGTTATAAAATTAAGATTTGATTCAGGTTGTGACTGTCTTCTTTCTCTCTGTGTGTGTGTGTGTGTGTGTGTGTGTGTGTGTGTGTGTGTGTGTGTGTG
>JBAJNP010003120.1:0-41998 GCA_036877545.1 Yasuhikotakia modesta | reverse complement strand
AAACAAATGGTAAGATTTGTTTTACTTCCCAATTTCCTGAGAATCAAAAAAAAACATTAACATTTTTGTAAATAAATATTTATACATTTTAATAAATATTATCCCAGTAGAAATATAAGAATATGAACATAATTTTAATTATATATAAGTATAGCAATATAAATAAAGAAAATGAAAAACTTACCAATTTGAGCTTTACAATTTTGCTTCTGCAGATTTCTGTACGTTTATGGTTATTATACGCATGGCGGAAACGGAAGTTGGTCCTTCAATTAAATGGGTCCGGATGTAAAAACCATTTAGTTCCTACCGGAAATGTTGACAAATCGCCTGGTTAGAAACTATTTTATTCCGAAGATTTAAGTTTCAAGCCACTATTTTATGTGACGGGGGTTTGATCTACAACTTTTGACAAAATTACTAGAATTATAAAGGTTTTATTGTCTTTGGAGAGTTTTGACGATGTGCTTCTTATACATTGTCTCAGTTGTGCATTTTTAATACATTTTCTCCGACATGACTACGCGTTGGCAATAGGATCTTTCGCACTGCTTTTACACACAGTAAGCAGATATGGCCCAGGATTGTCTTCCAGGTATGGAGAGCTCCGCTATCTCGGTCCTAAAGAGAGCCGTGGAGCTAGATCACAGCTCCCGCTTCCAGGAGTCTCTGGTGTGCTACCAGGAAGGAATCCAACTCCTTCTAGATGTATTGAAAGGTACGTCCAAAATACAGAAACTGGTAAGAGTGGTTATGATACAGGTTTCTAATAGCAGTATGAACATGGGAGCTATTTTTCTAGCTGTTAAAGATGAATCAAAGAAGGTCCACTACAGAGAGAAGATCAAGGGCTACATGGACCGAGCAGAGCAGATTAAAAACCATGTAAACAAGCTGAAAGAAGGTGCGAGTTGTGTGAATACTGTCTTTTACTGTAAAATCTCCTGTAAACATCTGTAAGTTTCTCATTTTCTTCATATGACAGATGGTAAATATCATGAGCAGGTTAAGATTGCTGACAGTGCCACTGGTTTCAGTTATGAATCGCTCTTCAAACCATACATCACAGATGGGCTGACTGAAGTCTGGGTGGAGGACCCCTATATACGACATGTGCATCAGGTGGGACTGCTGTGATGTTCCTGGACATAGAAGTCAATATAAATATATAAACTTTAAACTAGATCTCAGTAATGTAGCTGACACATAAAGATATCTTGCTTTGCAGTTGTATAATTTTCTTCGCTTCTGTGAAATGCTTCTGAAAGGACCATGTCAAGTAAAAAACATTCATCTTCTTACCTCACAGGATGAGGTACGATTTCCTACAGCTCTCTCACAAACACGTTATAATTATTTGCATGCACCAGCTACAAAAAAACAGTGTTTGTGGTTGTATTTCTCAATAGCTTTTATGTTGTCATGTATTTAATTCTGTGCTTGTCCAGGAAAACTCCTCTCAGCAAGTCAGTGCGCTGTCAGAAATAAAGCATTCACTGCAGAGTCAGAGTGTCTGTTTGGACATTCAGTACTCCTCTACTATTCATGACAGGGAGATCAGGTACAATTCTTACCAAAGAAAATATTACAATGAAGATTGTCATCTGTAGCTAATTTAATTGGATAGCAACATGTTCCACATCTGTCTTCTCTACATAGAGTTTCAATGCTTGGTACTGTTTTGTATTCTGTTGCAACTATTTTAAATGGCTTTTAATAAAGTGGCTTAATAGGTGGCGTAATAAGTAACAAATGCAAAAATGACTATACTTATACATTTATGCAACTTATACAGTATAAGTTGCAATTTATGCAACTTATACATTAAATAAGTTGCATAAATTCTTGCAATAAGGCTGTTGTACTTAATATCAGCATTGCTTTAATATGGCCACTGACAGTTTTACTACATCAGACCTTGTTTGTTTGTAATTAAATCACTCATAATTAAGACATTTTTTGGACATTGTTTCATTGTTTCCTCAGGTTTAATAATGGCTGGATTGTAAAGATCGGCAGAGGGCTTGATTATTTCAAAAAACCAAAGGTAACACCTAACTTTTTACATAAGACTTATGTGTTTTTGTACCTTACGGACATATACAAACACATATTTCTGTTTTTTTAAGGGTCGCTTCTCAATAGGATACTGTGATTATGATTTAAGAGAGTGTCATGAGACAACTGTGGACATTTTTCATACAAAACACACTAAGAAGACAGAAGGGCTCAACTCATAAGCTTCTGTCTGACATAATCTTTAGGGGTGACATGGCCGTCACAAACTTACCCAGACAACCAGAAAAATGCCGTTCTGTTCTGCTTTCATAGTTATTTTGGGATATTCTGTGAGGCCTGTGGCCCTGCTGTTTGCTTTTATATTTACACACACCTTTCAGAAGATGTTTATTGTTTTTTTAAAAAAGAGTGAGATACTAAAGACTTGTTTATGTTGATACTGCCTTCGGAAGTTGTTGGATAAATATTTACATGTTATTGAATTCCCAACCGATAACGTAATTCAAACAAATGATCAAGTAAACATTGCACACATTGTTTCTTAACATAATTTGTCATATTCGTTTTTGCATTGTGTGATAGCTGTGCATGAGTCTCATACTGTTAAGTTCTCGAGGATCTTTGCAAGTAACAACTAAGTGATGTTGAGATCCAGATTTTGAGGTATGTGTAAACAGCATAATATCTTACAGGGTCTGCAAGGGCTGTGATAAGCTTATATTTACGATTGAATCTATTGTGCCTTTTAAATCTAAAACCGACTGTATTTATTGACTGATATGTCTCTGTAATTGTAATAAAAAATAAAATGCAAACAATTTGAGCTTGCAACCATTTTCCTGTTATGTAAATAATGTACGTCAGTGTGTGAAGCATACGGCCATTCTGGCTTATACTGCGCTTAAATGTGATACATTATACATCGCAACAGCGCCACCCAGAGGTCAAATGAATGACAGCGCTAGTGTCGGTCGAATACGAATGAATTGCGGTTCTTGATATGACGGTGTTTTGCTCCATCGACTCAAGTTTGAGCCGGACATCTCAAAAACAGACCGATGCCCTTCTAACTGATGCACATCAGCCTGTGAGTATGGCAACAACATTTCTTTATGTTTCATAAACATTCATAACATTCATAACGATAATAATTGAATAACCGATAACTTGTATGATGTGTATGATGTGTTCTTGCTTTTGCGAAATGTTTGTGGAGTTTTGTTTTCATTTGCGAACTTATAGGACATTTAAAACCATAAACAGCTGGTTGTTTTTAAAGCTATAAAGGCTGTAGTGAAATAAAAACATGATGATTTTAATAACTAACTTATTAAAGCAGTTGCATTGAGTCTATAATAGAATTGATTCTCTTGCATTGACGCTGTTTTTATGGGCTGCGTCTCTTATTAGTAAAAACAGTTGGAAGCATGAATTCCCTGCAGGAGGACCGGATTAAATCTGTCCATAATCGCCCTTAATCCTCATCTCAGATCATGACAAATATGAACTATCCCACTAAAAACATTATTCATCTTTCTAGCCTACAGACAGAGGGGATGGGGGTTGAATCGCACCAATTCAACCCCCATCTTTGGGGTTGAAGAAAATGTGTATTGAGAGAAATGTGTAGGTCTCATTTCTCTCCCATAT
Organism: Yasuhikotakia modesta; assembly: GCA_036877545.1. Lineage (NCBI taxonomy): Eukaryota > Metazoa > Chordata > Actinopteri > Cypriniformes > Botiidae > Yasuhikotakia > Yasuhikotakia modesta. The sequence continues at coordinate 38,329 of JBAJNP010003120.1, read as the reverse complement.
AAAATCAGAGATATTTTGCCTAAGCAAGAAATATAAATACAATATTTTGCAATGCTTTCTGAATTCTGTATTCCGTTTACTACAATGCATTTGGAAACCTAAATTATTATTATTATTATTTCTTTCAGTTGTTTCAAAAAGACATTCCCGTCACACAGTTTTTACTGTTATGCAGTGAATATAAAATGTGACCGTAACTAAATGATTCCATTAGTTCACCAGGTGCGTAATGTAGGATAACTGAAAGTCACCCAGATGGCAATTTGACTTGTCCAGTATGAGGAAAGGAGGGATTTGTGGCCAACTCTGGATCCTGACACAGATTTATGCTTCGTATCTGGGGCAAAGCTGCTCTGTGCTTTACAGAGTGCGAGATACAAAACGTTCCATCTTCACAGTACGTGGATAAATGAATGATTGACTGAAAGAGTAACATTTTAAAGTGTAAAGGTCACTGAAGAAGAGATTAAATGACCTAAATGTATATGTACAGTTGGCAGAGTATTATTTTGACCCTGGTTGTCTGTAAATGGTTTATCTCACCTTTAAACGTGTTTAAAACAAACACCTTTCAAATAGGTTGTAGCCTAGTTTCACAGTTACTTATAGTAACATACAGGAGGGAGTTGAAAGCTCCAGTCTACACAGACAGAAGAAAAGCACAGTATCTTCTCCACCATATTATAGCCTGACAGTACAGTTCTAAACCAAGCAATTTAGCATCAACAGACATGGTAGTTTACTGTATGTTACATACTGTATGTGTTACAAATAGACCCAAGCCTTTTTTCACCCAGGCTGACTGACCTTTGACTGGTGTGGGATGGTGTTTCTGTGATTTGCATAGAAAAACTCAATTTCAGTGGTGTGCGTTGATGCAAATGTATGACATAGGCCGCAGTTGTTCAGTTAGAGTGATATTTTGGCAACCTCTGGCAAGTTATTATATACAAATATATACAAATCTATTAAGGAGGTGTTTCAATAGTAAATGCTGCTTAGCTTAGATTTATTGGAGAGTTCACACAAAATAATCGCTCCTTGAGAATGAATGTTAATTTTTGACCAGATAGCTTCCTTATGCTCTCTGTCTATCAACTGTTTTGTTGATAAACTGTTGGGTGGTGCGTTATATTGACGCATGTCTGCATCAGCTCTGAATTCCACTAGTAGCACACAGAAAAAGCTGTTTAGTGTTTTGTAAGAAGCTTAAGCGTGCCGGAAAACACATTGGGAATGTAACAGGGTTGGAAAGCACGTGTGTCCAGCTTTCTGACAAACATCATCCCATCAGTGTGTTCCTCTGTCATGCCTCCATGGTTATCTCTTCTGATTGTATATTTGTTCTGTTTTTGTTTGGGATAAAGCTGCCGTTTTGCTTGAAGTGAATATAACATTTGAAAGGCAGGATAAAGCTATATTTGGCAACAAACGGAAAAACTCAAAGATCAGGATTTTCCTAAAGTAAGTAAACTTTTCTTTACTTTTTTCATGTTTTTTCTAGTAGGCTGCTTGTTCTTTGAAGTAACAGCATTTTCTATGGTGAAAATTATGGGTATCAGAAATAGACATTTATATTAATAATTTAAAATAATAGTTCACCTAGAATTAATTCATTCATCAATTGTTTACTCACCTTTTATTGCTCTAAACGCATATTCATTCTTTCTTCACTGGAACACAAAAAAGAAGATATTGGTCAGGTTGTTATAGCAACTGACAGCCCGCATATTCCTCAATTCTGTACAGTCAATTCCTCAATTCTGCATATGTCAGCATATTCCTCAATTCTGTACAGTGATTTTCACCTGACACAGAGTAGCTTTAAAGAAGATAAAAAAGATAATGCCTTTTAACCGTGTATTAGGCAAGTCAAAGGTGACAGTGGCAGAGAAAAATGTATGATGAAAGAAAAAAGAGAATGATGAGGCCTTCCTCCTTGGTCACTAGAGGATGGAAAAAAGGGAATTTTGAAAAGGAATGATGATTAAGACAGTCACTTCCTGACATTGTGTTTTTCTGTTCCACTGTAGAAAGTTTTGTGTGTTTGGAACAACTTGTATTGTATTTTTTTGTCTGAGCTTACTGTCTTTAACGTGGTTAGTGTTTCTGTGTAAACCTCTGAAATTAATTTATTGTTTCCTTCTATTGTTTATGTGGGTGGATTTCTGTTGGACAGTGACGTAACTTTATGATTAATCTGTATTTGTGGGATTAATGCTCAGTGAATACTAACATTGCAGTATCTCTATGCAGTGTCGTTGTGGCCACAGATTGTCATCATATTTGGCCTATTTTTGATTTGATGATGAGACACAATCAGGCAGAAGATACACATTCATGATCTGTAGGACCTTTTTCCACCACCAGAAACTGCTGTTCAGAAGACAGGTTCTGTGGATTTTCTTTTGATGAAGAACCTTCATGAAGGTTCTTTATGGAGCCCAGCAAAGAACCTTTTAGGAACCTTTAATTTTAGGAGTGTAGATGCTGACTATCCATCATTGTTGTCTGTAGAATGTTTTTACAATTGTTTTAAATAACACTGTATTCTTCAAACACACCAACTGAATCATTTTGATTCAGGCTGACATACCACAGGACATTGTTAAAACATTGTGTTTAATTTATTTCCTGCCGAGGTCTTAAAACAACAATGGACTCGGTGGACTTTGCATTTTTTCCTATTCGTTCATTTGTGTGTAATCAAGATAGGCTTGGTGATAAGAAAGGTTTGTTGTCATAATGAAGAATGTGAACATTCATAAAATAGAAAAACGTGTGACGCACTTTGGCCAAAATTAGGACAAGGTCCTGCATGCTGCATGCTAGAGCGAATGTAAACAAGACAGTTCTGTTTTGCATCTGACTGTGTCTTAGTAAATGACAAGGAGAACTTAATGTTGTAGAACAGATTAATAGTAAGGTGATACTTCTGAGGTGAATATAACAAAACATTTCATACAAGCTCATTTCCATTATGATACAATAAAATAATTTCAAAAAGGACCTTTGATCTCTGTTAGCTTTCTCTTATCAGATAAAATGTAGGACAATAACACATACAATGAGTTTATCATGCCTGCAGCTCTGGAGATGAAACTGTTCACATGAAATTGTTAATAAATGACTCTACTGCCTCCATCAAGCAAAGAGCAACTTTTCTTTGTAAACTTAAGGATGACTGTTTAACAAGCATTTGTGACTAAAGGAGTCATATCTGAGACTAGACTAGTTTTCCTTTAAATGACTTCATTCAAGTCATTCACTCCATTTTAGGGTTTCAAACCTCTTGTCGTTTTCTCACTCAGTCTTTTGATTTCTATGTAGCTGTCCTCATTTCCAGCTGTACTGTTGAAAATGGATGTTCTGGAACCTTCCGGGGACCCAGAGGAGGGAGGCAGTGATAACTTTACAGGTAAAAATTCATTTTATAGGGCATTATCTCTAATTGTGTATATCTCAAATTACTTATATATCTATATCTACATATATTTATTTGCTATTGTATGTGTGTGTGCATGTGTACACGTGTGTGTGTGCGCGTGTGCCTGTGTGCGCATACATGTGAATGAATATGAATGTGTTATGAATATGATGCATTTAATGTTTAGGACGGAAGAAGTCTAGGTTAAGGTCTTTAAAGTCACGGCTGTTTGGGAAGAAAAAGAGGAAAGATGATGATGGTGTTCTAAAGCAGAGTCAGTCTGAAACTGACATCACACTGAGCATTAAAGATTCAGAGCACAAGCAGTGAGTCTTCAGCTTCCTCTTGCTGTGTTTGGTTCTCAATGTTGTTGTGTTAATACAATTTAATAGTAACCATTATAGTCATAATGTCATCATTATAATCACCATAATAGTCACCAATGGTTTTGTCATGTGTAAAAGTTTGTTTCTTTTAAAATGTGGCTGAAGCTGCTTAATTCTGCTTAAAGCTGCTCACAAGGCATGCTGGGATCCCGGGCATTGTCACATGACAGCATCTTTATGGGAGAGCATGTTCATTCAGACCCTGAGCCACAGAAAGGACTGTCTCAAGAGAACATTCATGGCAAAATTCGAACTTTGCAGGTGGGAACCATCAAACATAGTAACAATTATTACACTTTTATATTCTAGACCAACTGCCAAATGCCTGAGTATTAACCAGTTATTTTTTTTTAGAAAGAGCTACAGCTAAACATTGTGTTTTGGTTGATTAGATGAAACTCCAGCAGAAGAAGATGCATCTAGGTCCACCTCCCCTGCTGTTACCCATCAAACGTCATGAGGAGATAGGTGGAAGTTTAGAAGATGATCACCATCCTCGACCATGCAGGAGTGTACAGAACAAGGTGCTTGTTGATTAGTAACTAATGATTAGTATTGATGCTAAATGCATGTTTTCTGTATGCGTAATCACCAGCATGTATTATAGCAATTTAGACTATCTATCTGAATTTAGATTGGGAATGGTGTCCCAAAAAGTGTTTCTTAACTCCACGTTTTCTGGTTAAAAGAACCAAATTTAAATTTAAATTGATACATTTGACCCGACCCCTTTTGCTTTGTGTGAAAAGTTGGGTGCATAACATTCCACACGTGTTTTTTGCAGTTGAATAAGTGCATCATTTGGGACTTTGTTTTCAGTTTAGCTGAAACTATAAGTAAAGAGGAGGAATGTCTTCTGTTGTCATTCTCTGTCTCATCTCCCATGTGTTGACATTTTGCCTTTCATTCATAAGCACAGACTACATCAGCAAACAAAAGAAATCTAAATGAGTGCTTCAATTATTAATGTAGTGTAAAGTATTGTGAAGTGCCTCTGTAATACTGTATGTGTGCTCTCTTTTCTCTCTCAGGCGTCCCCCCAGCCACTCTCCCCTCGGGCCATTAGCCCTGCTTCTGCTCCCGTTTCGCCATTTGCTCCTATCTCAGGGGTGGACTTCAGCACTCCTCCTCAGTCCATTTCCCTCTTAGACAACTCTGCTGCTCATCACCGAATGTCTGTTAAACCCACAAACCGACGGGCGAGTTCCAAGAACAAGAGGATGGTCACTTTAGTGAGTTACTTTAGTGAATTATTTGGTTAAAGAAACAGTTTTAAAAAATTCTGTCATTATGTACTTGTCATTCTATACTGTTTTCTGAGGAATACAAACTGAACAACACTGAAATAATTGCAATAATTTATTACTATCAAGTTTTTCCTAATGAGCTCTTCTAACCTGTTTCTCTTAAGCAGGCTGAAAGCAGACGACAATCTGAGATTTTAAACAACCTGGAATCTCCACTGACTGAGGAGCAAAATGAAGGGCCAGCTGCAAAAGAGACCCATGTTCAATCATATTCCTCTAAGGTGTTACACCCAGGGGAGAGACAAACAGCTTCCCAAATCAAAAACAGCTCTCCACTTTCACCTTTAATGTCTCTGCAGGGTGCTGAAGACAGCAGACAGGTTTCTGCTAAAACTGAGAGAAACTTTCTGTCTACATCTCCTCAGAGCCCTGGACTCAAAGCACTGCCTTCAGCTGAGGCAACAGTCCCCACCGCAAAACAAGAGACTATAAAAGAAATAAAATGCCTTCCGAGATCAGATGAGGCTCTAGCAGCCAGACCTACAAGCACAATGGTGTCAATCGACAGAAAAGGGAAAGGAGATATGAGTAGCTCCAAAATACTTACAAACAGCCAAAGCAAACTTGTATCAACTTTAAGACCAAGTGAAGGTAGCACGGACCAAGTGATCTTAAGGCCATCATTTTTGAGGAGAAATGCTCCATCTAGAGATGGAATAAGTGAGTCCAAGACTCTTGGGCCAGTCATGACCCTTGGTCAAGAAGAGCAAACCCAGACAGAGTCCATGAAGCGACAGAGACCAATCTCTGGATCATTCCATTTTACTTCAGATAAGATTCAAGAGCGCCCAAGGACTGCAAGCTTTACTGGAGTGGTTGGGCATGCTGGACTGAAAAGTGAGCTTCTATCTTCTTCTAGACCTCCTTTAACTTTTAAGGTAAAGGGTCAACTTAGTTCACAAGCTGAAAAAGTTCTAGACTCAACTAAATTACCACCAGAGCCTCAAAAGGAAGACAAAGTACTGACAAATCCAGTCATACCAACAAAGTCCACTGATCCTTCAAAGAACCACTCCCAGGCCAAGGAGGTAAAGGAGACTCAGGACAGCGAGATGCAGGAGATTGGGGTGGAGGCTACAGAAGAAGAGGTACAGGAGGGAGTGGAGGAGGCAGAGGAAGCAGGGGAGGATGTAACAGAAGATGATGAGGGAGGAAAAGACAAAGAACCTTCAAATGCATTTGGAGTAAAGCTGCGCTCCACCTCTCTTTCACTAAAGTTCCGTCTCGATAAAGCACAATCAGAAATAAAAGTAAAACAACAAAGAGTTGAACCCCCCATGCCGTTTCCACCTCTGGCCTTAAGGTCTGATTCCACCAGTCATGTGGAACCTGAGGACCAGCACACTAACATGGGCTTTAAAAACCCTCCACTTCAAACCAGTGAGACCTCCAGCTGCCCACCCAAGAGTGTTTATAAAGACAAGGAGAGAACTGGCCCCCTTAGACAAGTTGGTAAGTAAACTTATTTAGTTTCCATTAAACTGTGACTGGTTTCCTCAATCTTTCTTCAATCTTTCTAGTCACATTGACAGTAAATAATTATGTGTTGTTGTTGAACTAACAAAGACTTTACTAAACTGTTAAACCAGAAAATAAAAGTCTAGCCTTTAATGCTATGTGAATTTAAAGTAGTGAACCACAAAGAAATATAGTAATGGGAAAACTGTCATATGATTTTATTGAAAAACACGTTTGCATACCTTTTTCCAGACTGTCTTGCTTATTGGTTTCAATCTTGGCACACCACATTTTTTCCAAAACACAAAGTGGTGGCAATGTGAAATAGAGTTGTTAATAAATATGCTTATGCATTTTTAGAACCTTCTCAACACTCATCTTCACCCAGCAAAGCCATTAAGATGGTACCTTCACTCTTTAAAGAAGATGCAGACCTGCCTTCAAAAGAACCTACAGCAGCATCTTCTGAGGGGACCACACCAGTGTCTACAGACTCTGAGATGTCCTGGATGGAAATGGCTAGAGAGAAGACCAGAAGTCTACAACAGCTTTTTACCAGTAAACTGCCTGAGTTCCCTGGCTTGCAAACAGCCATACGATCAACAGCCTTGAACACAACACAACCACCAACCCAAACTTCTACTTTACAAGCCAATTCTGGAATCAACCAAAACATTACAAGCCAGCCGACAGCAACACCACTTTCTTTGAGTTCTACAGAGGTGACTGCAAGACATCTGGCATCTGGTAGAGCCACACAACCTATACAAACCCCTATTAGAACAAGCCAACCTTCAGCAATTCAGCAAACCTGTGTAACTGAAAGAACCACAGGTCAATCACAAGTTGACAATGCCAGAGAAGTTCTGTCCAAAACCCAAATTTGCAATTTAACCAAACCTTCTCAGTCAAAAATTCCATGTGCATCAGATATACAACCATCCACAACTCACACGGTACACACAGCAAAACAGGTGTTGGCGCAAACACAGGCTCCACCTATCCAACAGTCCTCACCGCTGCATACAGGACCACTGCAAGCATCCCAGACCTTAACACAATCTGTACTTCGCCCCACTCATGGTCCAACTTATCCATACCTTTCATCAAGCCCCAAGCTAACATCTCACCTGATGCCCCAACAGTCTGCCAATAATGTCCCAAAGGATCAACCTCAGAATAAGGTAGATGAGCCTTCCATAACCTTAGGGAAAGCAGACAAGGTGTCTTTGCCTCAGGTGAAGGGCACTGGGATAGAGGACAGCAGACCAATGTGGACAGCAGGATTAGGAAACAAGATCCCACTAGTGCAGCGCTGGGAGAACCAATCACCTTCTGCAGCCAAGGTGCAATCAAATTATATGTAGATACATTTTTACAAGGTTTTGGGATGTTGGGAACTCACTTTCTCCACTCCTTGTGAAATACAGTGAGATGGTGGATTTTGGTTTTGCTTTCTGTAATACTTTCACATTCATTTAGTTCATAAGAATTTAAGACTTGATTTGAGGTTTATATCTGGTCACCCTACTATGGGAGAAAAGTAAAGACTGAATCCTCACACCACATGGTGTCACTAGAGTGCAAGCAGTGTGTTTGTATCTAAAAATGCTGTATTATTTTATCCATGCATTTCTCACTAACATGGGAAGGTTGTATGCTTGTTTTTTCTAAATGCATGATTATGCAATCTTTGAATTACAAAGCAGGTATGTGTACTGTTTGCTTATATTATTATGGCAACTTTACAAGACAGAAGCGATACATTCTGAATAAATGAGGTATTTATTCTAAAATATTTACAGAACAGAGCTTATGAAAGCCCTGTTTCTACCAGTGAGTGAGCACTACCCATAATGCTTTGCAACATAAAATAAAAATCTGACTGTTTAATATTAATTGATGCTACAGGGTGCTACGGTGGTGCAATTGCTTCAGAACTCTTGTGGTTATTGTGATTAGTATTTGTAATTATTTATGTGATTATTGTTTTCTTTAGGCAGGTGAGCAGAAAGACAACAGTTTAACAGCTCAATCAACAGTTCCTCCAAGACCTCTCTCAAAGGTCTTAGGGTCAGACACAGCCTCAGACCCGAGTAAGTTTTCAATGTGTGACATTGTATGTTTGTCATCTGGAATTGTGAGTATATGCTTATATTTGATGTTACACTTTCTACAGAAGCATCAGTTTCATGTGTTGCCATAAGGACAGGAGACAGAGAGGATAAATGGCAAAAGAAATCAGTGCCACCATCATCATCACCTTCGTCATCACCATCATCTCCCCTGCAGTCTGTCAGTGACAGTGATCAACCATCCTGGATGGAGCTGGCCAAGAGGAAATCACTGGCATGGAGTGATAAGACTATGGACTAGAACATAGGGAAGAGTTTAAAGGTAGAAGTAGATAAATATTCTTGGATGCTGAGACTGTGTGTAAGGTTGGGACGAATTATACTGAATTTTCACGCTACAAGATCTGTGACATATTGAGGCATCTGCAGTATTTGTGTCTGAGGAACTGTACTTGATGTTTGCGTAAACAAAGGGGATGTGAGATTTGCTTCGGCAGTACAGTTGAAGCTGTGTAAACCATTGATCATGTGTGTCTTGTTTTAAAGTTTGCATATTCATCAGACTTTTGATACTGTTTGTCTCTGTAAAAACACCTCATGTGAATATCTTGTATTCTCTGTTTCTGTTGTATAAAGACATGCAGGCCGGACAACATTTTGGCAATGAAATAAAATAAATAAAGCAATGTTTTAAAACTAACATAAGTTTGGGCAAAGCATTTGTTATTTGAACGAAGAACAAAAACTAATTCCAAATGGGCAGTTGTTTGATTGAATTAATAAGGTTATATAATACAGAACTGAGCTCAAAATAGACTTCAGCTAAAGTGTTAGTCTTACATAACACCGTTTCTTAGTTTAAGTTATTTTAAAATGTGTGTGGGCAGGTTATGATTAACCAATCTCCACTTGAATAAAATTAATCTTAAAAGTTTTCCTGTAAAACATTTTAAGAGATTTTATGTAAATATAAAGGCAAATGCGCAGAAAGATTTTAAACCAAATTTTAATGTTAGTCAGAAAAAGTTCATATTAATGAACATGAGGTACTTGTCCAAAGAAGACTTAAATTAGTGTAGTTCAAAACATTGAACAGGATTATCTAACTGCTGGCCATGGGAATGAACAAAAAGGTTCAGTCTGTGAAGAGAATGTGACTTCCACATGACTGTGGAAGCATGTTGTCAAGTTGTCACAGATAGTTTAACTGGTCTAGCCTAAATATAACTGGATTTACTAAAGAGTGCTGTGGAGAAATGGAATAAAAAGATACAGAAGATGTTTGTATACAACAAGGGTTCAAGCCCTTAAGCTATCAGTGACAGTGAAGGTCACACAAGGCAATCAATTATTCATTAAATGCCCTCTGGCGCCTATATTTAGACAGCATGTGTTTTATATCCAAGCATCTAGATATGCCAGACATAAAATCATGGCCTGTTTATGCTATGAACCTGAAATATGCACTGTAGTAAACTGAGAAACGTTTTCATGGCTTACGATATGCATTGGTAGGTTTACCATTGAATGCACTGGTTAGTAATACCTAAACACTGCTATGTATAATAAACAGAATGATCCATTGCTGGTCTGCTAAGCCTGCGCGTACTTGTGCGTAAACGCGTACTGAGCCACATGGAGGCAGACAAGGGCCGCGCACTGACTCTAAGCCAATCACCTTCCACGACGGGCGAGCCCTACTTTTAATGGGAGGGGTCCACCGGCTCCAGCCAATCACCGTTTACGGTGAGCCATCGTAGCTTCTGGTGGGTGTGGTCTTCAACAAAGCTTGATTGAGAGCTCAAGCCGCCGCTGTACACTGAGGCAGGACCGTCCGTCAGATATATGAATTTACCCGCTGTTATTAAACCTATACGCGTTTGGTTTCATTTCAATCTAGTGCTTTTGAGATCGGAGGATTTTAATACCATTATTTAAAGGTAAGAAGTGTTCAAACTTGAGGTTGTTAAACATGCGTGTTATGTTTGACATTTAGGCTTCCTCCGACAGGTAGTCAACTCTGTGTTAAAGCACCGCTTGAGATTTATTGTCATTTTTACCATGTCACTGTATCTACCATCCCGTATGTGTTTTCCTTCTTACGGTTTCCTACGGTGTTTTTCCAGCAGTTTAGCCCCTTTATCAGAAAAATCGGATTCATGCATATTTATCACGGCTGTGCTTTAACTACACAGTCAGTCGACATAAACCAAATCGGACTCCAAACAATACGCGATCATATCTATTTATATTCCCTAGGAACAGGAAGCCAGTTTATGATCTCCTTTAGGCATGAGGATTGCACATCTTTCTCTTGAAATGCATCTGTTCCGTCGGGTTGCCTCGTGATTGAGAGGAGGAGGAGGACCGCGCCGCAGACAGTCGATGATCCGGGCCCCTGTTACCTCCTCTCGGCGGGATCAGGAGGACCAGAGGCGGCTGCACGGGAGGCGCTGAAATGAGATGAGGCTCAGACATGGAACTGTTGCCACTGCGATTGTTTTCTTCACCTCGTTTCTCAGTCTGTCCTGGTACACGGCTTGGCAAAATGGCAAAGGTGAGTTTATTCATTTATTTGCTTTAAAACATCCTGTTGTTGTTGTTCTTACAAAACACTCTTGTTTCTTTGGTAAGAAGAGAGATACGACTGTAAAAATAAATAATGAATGAATCATGTGATGATCTTTAGAAAGTTCTTTCCTTTTCCTGGTTTTGTTTGACTTTGTTGCTAAACTATTGCTTGGTAAGTTTGGTAAACTATAGTTTAAGGTGCTTATTTGATAAACATTTCGGTGAACCACAATGCTGAGACTGTTCAATAAACAAACATTTATGGACATGAGGCAGGATAGAGAGTTTCAGATTAACATATTTTTGTGTTAGTTTGGAGATCATGAGCACTAGGTGACAAAAAAGGATCTTCTAGGATCATTCAGTAGTTAAATCTGTCCATGAATTGCTTAGATGTTTATTGCAAGTGCAGTATATTGTTCACATATATTTGATTTTTTGGCAATGCTCATAATTGTTCTTCAGGTTAAGCAAATATGAAGGTTTACATTTGCATTTCTAATACAAACAAATAGAAGAACGCTTCAGATACATTAATAAGTGTAATATCAATATTAAATAGGTGTATTTAATTGCATTTTGAATGACATTTGTGCATGACTACATTTTTCAAGCTGTACATTGAATGACATTGAATGACATATTTGCCATTAATTGGAAATCTGACCTGGTTAAAAGGAATAAATGATGTCAAAAATTTACGTATTGGCCAAAATTGGAATGTCTTCTGCTTATAAAAGAGACTCTTGAGTTTTCTATGCAGAATCTGCATGCAAATCCTATTTTAATGATACATTTAAGCCTATATATTTATATATAAATTCCTGTCCAAAAACCAGTTGTATAGCTGGTTTAACCTGTCTCTGTGTAAGCGCTAATCCTGGATTCTGGTAGGGTTAATTTTTCTTAAGATCCATTTTATAGCCAGAAGGTATAATGGCACGCTTGACGGTCAGATTGTTTGATTCCAGCCAAACCAAAAATACTTCAGCAGATGAATATCACAGTCAGATGGAAAAACAGATTAATATTGACCAAAGGTCACAGCATGTATTGGAATAAAACCTCCCCACATATGTGCATGTATTGGAAGCCAAGTTACTGAGGGTGTTAAGGGCACACAGTGACTCGCATTATTTGATGGCACTCAGATTCTTTGGCCTTTGTCTAAATAATTCTTTCATTTACTGTCCTGCTCTGTTGCCATGCCTGCTTACTGTCAGGCAGACAATGACAAGTATTCATCTATTGTAATTTTAGTGTCATAGCATTAAAAAATTGCTCTCAAAGCTTAAGGTTTAGGTTGAAGGGTTGAAGTTCAGTCATAAGTTTCTTCATGGTGTTTTATTAAAATCTTTACACTACATTTATGATTTTGCAATGTATTGAATTGTGATGTGCATTGAAATGTAGTTGGCAATATTCTAGCTGTAATATAATGTCTGTTTGTTCTGATATAGTTAAACAGGGAAGGGTCCTTGGTTTTGACCTTTGTTCAGTTTGAGATTATTACTGTATTACCAGAAAGCACAGGACAACAGTAACTGTGTGTATTCTTGATTAGAAATATATTTAGTGGTGATTATTTCTCATGTATTTTCTTGGCTTTCTTAACTCTGTAGTTTAAGAAATATTTTGACTGTATCTTTTGTGACTATCAGTTTGCTATTTAACAGATTATTGATGTTACTTGTGTGTACATGTTCAAATGTTTATGATCGTATCTTATCTATGTCTGATTCAGATTTGACCAAAGCCTAATTTTATCATAGTTATTCATGTAACCCATTCTAAGCATTTCTGCAATATATTCAGTTGAAGTTGCTTAAGATAGAAAAGGTTTAATCAAGTTTGTAATTAGACGGCAATTGTTCTACAATGCTGTAACAGCGCAAGAGGTTCAAATGAAGTGCACCATCAGTTTAGTCCTTCGTTTTTAAAGAAAAAAAGCCCACATTAAGCTCACAGAGGCTTTCCATCCTCAGGGCGTGTGGAAAGCACAATAGGCCAAAAATAGCGGCCCAGGGATGATTATCCCGGAGGCACAGAGAGGGAGGGGTCGTTTTTCTAATGAAGCTCATAGAGAGAAAAAAGACCGAGTATGTAGACTGAACTTATCCTTTTTCAGGGGGCTGAATTATTTTGCTTCGTGAGGAGCCCACGCATGCCCTGTCAAACGGAGACGAGGTGCGGAGCGTGAGGGGGTTGTGTTAAGCACACAGCTGAAAGCGAACGTCACAGATTCACAGTAGAAAGCAAACGATCTCTGAGACTTTGAGAGTGAGAGTTTGATTAGTGAGATCAATGAGGTCATCAAGAAATGTTGTTTTTTAGCTTAGGTTTTTCTCATTGTGGAAATTAATGTAGAGATGGAACTTATGAGAGATTGTTTCAGTGCGCTTTAGCTTGGTAATGGATCTGTAATATTTCTTGGTTAAAATGAACACAAATATGTAACAGATAAATGTTTATAACAGTTTTCTTACTTTACCCCACTTCGCAATGGTTTATAATTGTTTATAGGTTTAAAATGATGCATCATTTGAGCTGTCAGATTGGATTTCCAAAAAATCTCAGTTTGGCTTGTGGTTACGTCATGTCTGTAAACAGAAAGAAGATCTAGCTACCGTATCGCTTGCGTGGGAAGCAGTTATAGCTTGTTTCTACAGCGGTTGTGTATTATTTAAATTTGTCAAATTAAAAAATGACTCCACAAGCAACTTGCAATTTATGTTTTGGACAGAGATGCCAATACAGATGCAAAAAGTTACAGGTTGCAGCTTTAATAAAAAACTGCTGTAAATGTTTAACTGCAGACATTATAAACTCCCTCATGTAAAATATCATTTTTTGACACATTTTACAACCAAAGCATCACATAAAATAATGTAACACATTACACAGTTGCCCCCACACATTTTTCCTGTGCCTTACAGAAAGACATGGTGTTAAAAATAGTTAAAACCATTTTAGACAAGTGTTCTGTTCCAGTGCATCCGAAATGCATTTAATCAGGGTCTAGTGGACTGATGGCAATATATCCTAAACCATCATCAATATACAGACATAGATAAAGACCTTCTTATTGGCTAATCATTCTTATTGGTTCATTGTTTAATTCAGTCACAAGTTGTGTGTTGTGGGGTTGTGCACATCCTGCTCATTATTAACCATCCTGTCATTCAGAGTAATGTTTGTCGCACTATTCCCAGCTCCGACACCAGAATAATTCCAGACACAACGCTGTCAGGAACACTCAACACTTATTGAGTCACCGTTATACTGTGGCATGCCCTGCGGTTGTACCTCCATATTAGGTTGAAGAACGCATGCATTGTCACAGACTTCTGAAAGGTTTTCAGCTCTCGCTGTTGACATTTCAGTTCAGTGCTGCAGGTTCAAGAGCCGTCACATGAACTCATTCCTGGCTGTTATTCCTGGCAGGTGTTTCTCGCAACCCGCTGTCACTGTGCACTCCTGCTCTCACCTCCCCACCTCCCACTGTGCAGCGTTACGTCTGTTTAGGTTTGGCAACTCAGAACTGGTTCTTCTGGAACAGAATGAGTTTTAAGAATGACAGTTGCTTAAAACAAGTTTCAGAAGATCATATTAAACTATTTGGATGTTTGAAAAGAAACTGCTTGTGTTATGAGGTGTTAAACATTCTGAATTAAATGTGATGAGAGAGTAAGATGTAAAAATGTGAAAATGTAAAAATCAAGCTTGGAAAATGTGGACAGATTCACGAAAGCAGGACTCGTATGAGAGGCTTTTTTGTAACGAATCAGTATAAAAGTTGAGTTGTGTTAGTTTATATTATCTATTGGTTTATATTTACCCAATCATTTAGAGTCATTCAGAGCAGAGTGGCACTGGATTTATTCATGAATTATCATTATTTATTTCAAATTGTAGGGGAAAAAGTTGAGATTTGACACTTATGTGTGCTTAAAGGCTTAAATTGTAATAATTGCAGATTGATTGTTAATGTTATGTGACATGCGTTCTGAGATACAGAATTTAAGAAATATATACATTCAGAACAGAGCTTTTGTCATAATGTGTAAGTGTGTTTGTGTGTCATTTATCTATGGCTGTCTATATTATGCTGGTTACAGAGGTAGTTAGCGCATAGCTAATGGTGTCCAGCCACTATATCTGGTGCTCCAGCAACCAAAATGGAAAGAAAACAGAGCAGCAAAAGCAATGTAACCAGAACCAAGGGAGGCTTTCAACTATAACATCAGACAGCTCAATGTGTCCAGAATTAGACCTGAGGGACTCAGACTGGGCAGTGAGTGCTGGACAGCGGAAGATGTGCAAAGAATATAGACAGATGGTGAATCTACATCAAAAGGGCAGTTGTGTTGCCTTGGTGACTAAGTTTAGGCATAGATAAGATCAGGTATGGATTGGAATCTGTTTTGGGAACTGGATTGGGATTTAGTGAGAAAAGTTAGTCCTTTACAAGGAGTTAAGACTAACTAATAATTGTAATGGGTGAATAGAATTGTTGACAAACTGTTCTGAGGTTATTGTCTGATAACTGAGGCTGCTGGTTTACAGCTGTGATTCAGTACTGGTTTTACTTTGACTAATCAGGATTAATCTGTTTCTTAATGAAATAAACTACTGCTAGAGGCAACATGTAATCCTGTTATTATTATAAATGCTTGTGTGTGTCAGTGAATTTTAGAGACACAGCAGTTGTGGTGTTTTAATATGCTTACTAATCAGATTTAGAGCTATTTGAAGGTAACGATTTTCACCGTCTCATCATATTTCATTATTGATCTGTTTAGTTTGGCCCGTTTGTTTACATACACAGTTCTGCTCATAACTTTACATCCTCCTGAAAAATCTGCAGGATGTTTATCATTTAAAAAACATACACAAAGGCCCAAAACAAATATAACAAAATGTATACAGTTTAGTTTAGTTTAAATTGTATATCATGTGTTGCCTTATGTAATAGTTCTAGAGCAGTAAAGGTTCTTTCTTTTCTTGACGTTTCTCCAGTTCCTGAGGTTCTTTGTTTTCCTTGCATGCTCTGCACGTCCTCACAGCAGCTCAACGAGGTTGAAAACCAGTATTGCCACTCGAGATAATTGAGGAACTCAATTAGCAAGCATTCACTGAAACTCTTGATATTGCCAAACTTGATATTAAGAACTAAAGATAGATAAACGTTTCAGTTTCAGTTTTCATTTTGCATTGTGGAATGTAATGCAAAATCTGCTTTGCAGTTTCTTCATGAACTGCAGGTATTGGGTAAGTGTGACATCATCTAATTAATATTCATGACAGTGGAAATACAGTTTTATAGACGTTTAAGGTTTTACGCTGCTAAATATCTTTAGGAAAGAGACATGTGAGCACATATAAGACATATGTATCTACAGCCTGTCTGGGGTAAAAGAATAGAGAATTTGCCACTGAAGTAGAGAGCATTGCTTGCCCTGCACTTTTAGTCTTTCACTGCACTAACTGGCAGAGAATAAAAAGAGACTCATTCTATATTGGCTGGGAACTGGATTTGTATTCCTGACTTTCCAAACCGCTACATTTCCCCCTTGTGTTTTTTCATGCCACTCTTCACCAAAACAAGTGGCCCACACGTCATATGACTGTCACAGATTGTGTCACGCTCCTACTCTAGTATTTCCTTTGTGTCTGCATTTCTTGTTCCTGTATCCAGAGTATGTTTCTGCTTGGCTTCTGTCTTTTCTTTTCCACCCATTATCTGGATGGTACAGCTTTAGTCTTATACTGAATAATCTATATATACCTTTCATTTATAGAGGACTTGTGTACAGCAGCTTTTATAATACTCTAATTGACACTATCATTGTACCATTGCACTGTTTACTTAGCGTAAGCGATTCTGAACTCTGGAACCCTTTAAAAGATGGAGGTTGTGAGGAAGTGGAGGAAGTTGAACAAGCCGCAGAGAAGGTAGGAGATTAAAAAAAGGGTGGAGTCTGAGGAGAGCCGATAAAATGCCTGCAGTAAGAAGCAAGTTTTGCCCTGTTGCTTGTGTAGTGTATGTGTCACAAAGGAAAGTGTTGTGAAGTAAGCTCTCCATGTCCTGTGGGCTTTGACCCCTCCGTTCGGTCATTCCAAGACCATGTGCTAAAAGCATGTGCCTTAAAGATGCACACGCTGTGGTCTTGATGACCTCACACTGCTGTACACCCATATCTTAGTCATTTTCACAAGTGTTTAAACAACAAACAAGTTTATTTTAAGGGTAAGCATCATTTCCCCTCCATTAAATCATTTAAAGCAACAAAATTGTATGTCCAGTCCAGAACAGTCATGTTACACTTGTCTTAGGTTAGTCTAGACTCTTAGTCTTAGACTAAGTCACTTTAGACTTTTCTTTGAAAATAGACTGGTCTCTGGTGAACAACCTTAAGGTTTAAACATGTTCCTGCTCTTATTGTGCTTTATTCATAAGTCCAAGTAAACAAGACTATCTTAGTTCATTCAATAATGTAATAAATTCTTCCTTTATTAACAGCTATTTCTCTTTGCCAATCCCTCGTCTTTCTCCTTTAGCCTCCGAACTTTATTATAACAGGTAGTATCCAAATAAACTTTTATTGCGTTTTATGTTAACTTTATTGTACAGAAACTTTGTACTGACAGAGAGAGACTCTGGCCTGTCGTATGTCTCACTGACCCCAGAACCACATCATACACTGCAGCTTATATTCCCATGATAGAGCTGCACGATTTTCTGATGCTTTGATTCATATTTTATGCCACTGGTTTGTAATTCTGCTTTTTTCACCTTGTTGGGGGTTAAAGCAGCTTTGTTTTGTTCCTGCTGATGGACTTTTATCTGCAGAGCTTTGTAGTGAGTCTCTTCATCATAAGACAGAACAAAGCCAATCCCTCTGCAAGCTTTCTGGTCTCTGCGGTTCCACAGGTTAACATCTCCACTGATGTTCTGTGGGGCTGAGTTGTCAAATTTCAGTCATTGCCCTGAGTATCTCCTAAGGGTGAAAGGTTACAACATTTACTGTACATTCATGCCCCTGACAGATGCTGACAGATATTATTTATAGACAAAAACTGTACAATTTATCACTTAGTGAGTTACTTGGGAATTGAAAATGGGCACAAGCATTTTGTCTACAACCAGAAATTCACAGCTCCTGAAATTACGGTATCCAGGCAGAATGGGTCAAATATTAGGCTTGTCATGCTTATTCTCAGTGCCACGCTCACTTACCTAAACTGTTACACTTTTTTAATATATAACATGTGTTAAGGCAAGTATTCAATATCATGTTGGTGGGTGTAGTGCCATGTTGCCCCTTTTCAGTAGGGCTTTGATTTTGAACAGTATAATGTAAACCTTTTCATCTCGGCTCATGAATATTAATGAGATGATGTCACACTCACCCAATACTTGCAGTTCTAGATAAAAGGCAGGAAGCCAGCCGTGGAAGCTTATGGTGTGCGTGTTTGTTAAGTCCACGCCAGCTGGCAGAAGCTCCTGTTTGGTCTTGAAGTTGTCATTTTATGCAGACTTAGAAGTGTGGGCAAAATGTCAACCAATTATAATAACTGAGACACTCCTGGCTGGAAGTGCCAGAGCCTGTTTCTGGAAATTCCTTCTGTTTTGGTGATGTAACACAATGTGCGTTGAGGAACCATTGAAGTTGTTTGTGTGTAGAGCAGAAAGAGAAACCATGTTTTAAAATCTGTTTGTTAGGATCAGAGTTCTACCCACCATTGAGGTCCAGACTTCTGTATTTTCCCTGTGGTGTTTTCATTTACATTTTACATTTACATTTATGCATTAGAAGACGCTTTTATTCAAAGTGACTTACAAATGAAGGAACAATAGGAACAGTGCATCAACTGAAAAAATCTTATAAGCATGGTGCCATTTTCCCTAGTCTAGACTAGACTAGGGAAGACTAGTTTAGTTTAATCCCTAGACTAGACTAGTTTAATCAAGATGTTTGCTTTTGAAATTGGTATTTTGTGAAATGTAAAAGAAACATAAATTTTTGGATTTGCAAATGGATTTACAGACATTATCTTATTTGTGCCTTTTAAATGTCTTAAAATTCACACATATAGGTCAGGGAAGTCAAAAGTTCACCAGAGGAACATGCCCTGAAACCTTCAGCAGACACAGTTTCTGGACATTAGTATTTATAAGACCAGTATTTGTAAGACCATGGTTAGGATTAAGGTTATTTTTCATGTGGTTGTTGATCAGCGTGCTGTTGGCAAGCAGAGAGACAATGTGATTGGGCAACATGTCAATGATTTGTCACTCTCTATGTAAATCTAGGGCTCACCCACTGGCTTGTATACCAGATGCACTTTCTGTGTGTGTACATCTGGACAGAGGCCTGAGAGAAACAAGGGACAAGGAAAAGAGGCAGGAAGGGAGGATCAGGGTAAAAGATAACAAGATTATTTGGATGTGCAACAGTTTATGTGCTAATCCATTTACAGGATGCAGTCTGTCAGGATATTAGATGGACTTTCTGTGGTTGAGACAGACGCTGGGCTAATGGTGATTTGAGGGCCAGTGTCCTTCATGGCGGCCTTATAGATCATTGCAAATTTACTAAATATGTCTCTGACAAACTCATGAATAATGCAGTAGAAGAGAGAGCAAGTTGTACAGAAATCTTTAAGCATGTCTTTTAGTCACTCATCTGGCTAAGTTTGCTCTGTTTAAACCAGAGTTCAAATTACTATCCCCAAGCCCTCTCAGTTCTCTTTTTACATTTTTATTTTTGGCACTGAACAGTGGTACATTTTTCAAAGAGAGCACTAACTGCTGTTTAGTACTGTAGCTCTGGAATGATTCTAAGAGAAGATGCCATTAGCATTTGGCTTTTAGTTGCTGTGAATTTCAGAGTGCATTTTCACAGGTTGTATGTTCCCCGGAAATCAAACCCACGATCGGGGCGTGGCGAGCGCTACCAATTGAGCCATGGGACGTTAAGAAAACCACTTTCACATCAAAGAGATGAGTCAAACTTGCATCCACTTCAGAAACTGTAGCCCACAGCCCCTTTACCCAGCACCTGAGTACTGCAGCTGTACTCTGAGGTAAAACATCTTTCTTACCCCATGTGCTGTATGAAGCTGTTAAGGGTGGTAGCAGCAGCTGTGTTGTTTTTCTCTTTTGCACATCACTCAGTCCTCAACAAGCTGCTCAAGATATGACACCATCATTAACGCATGTGCGTGTCAGACGCGGACAGAGATAACGCAACATGCATGTTTAATGTGGATTTCTATCTAGAAGTTCAAAGACTTCCTGCCCACACATGCAGTGTTGTTCTCCACACAGCTATTACCAGCCTAGCGATAGGTTTTTGTTTTTCATAGTTTCTGATGTCTTAAGAACACCCACTGAAAAAAAACGTGTTGTTTGTTCCTCATGTTTTTTTGGATAGAGTGCTTGTAATTAATTGTGACCTTTGGGAATACAAGAGTCTCCCTTTAGCATTGACTGATAGTCTGTCCTAGCCACAAACCACAAGAAATTTGTCAACACTTAAGGATGATTTAGCATTTGGAGGCTTTAAGCTCATAGGCTTTAGCATTTAGATTAGCCATTGTTTTTATGATACTGTTTGCACTAGATGGACTGTATGTATGGGGAAGTGATTTATTTTTATGCATGTTGTATGATGTCAGCTTAGCAGTATGATTAGGCCAAACCTCTTTCGAAATCGTATTTATTATACAAAGTTGCTGCCTTTGTGGAGCAGAGTCAGTTAGTCAGTCACTTATGAAGCTGCTTATGTAGGCAATGGACAGTAGGGCAGCTCTTTAGGTTTGGAACGGAGCCTGAAAGAGATGCTGAAACCTCACAACAATCGTACAGTCGTAACAGGAAGGGCTGGTCAGGAATTAAGTAGTTTAGAATGGAGGAGAAAAACTGTTGTTGAACAAACAAAACAATCTTCAAGCTGTAATAACAAGAGTTCACAGCAATCATCTTTCTGTCAGTATAAAGACAGCCTGACATTTTCATTGAGACACACGCCAATGTTTTTGTGAAAAGCTGTACATTCCCATCAATTGCAGAATTTGGACCTTATGTTTTCAAAGAATTGGAAGCTGATTGGCTGTGGTTTGTTTCAGTCAGGTCTCCATTGTTTATGGATCCAACATATTCAGTTTGCTACTTTGAAACCCTCTTAAATGAATTAAATGCAGATACAGTGGGTGGTGTGACCCAGAGCTAATGTCTTCTAGCAGAAAGATCTTCTCACTAGTGCCTCAGACTAGGATTTAGTTGTTTCCCCTTCTGTGTCTGGTCTTCATCTTAAGCTACAGAAAAATAAACTTCCTGTCTCCCAGAACGTGTGGTGTAATCAGGAAAAGGCGGGCAGGTCTGGTTCCTGGCAACAATGGTTCTGCTGACTTCAAAGAATTGATAGTTGTAGTTTCTTGGCACTTAGAAGGTTATTTTGGTTAAAGTCCTGAATTACAGCTGCTGTTTATCTTTCTATCATGCCAGTTTGTTAGTTTCTTGTTGCTTAACTTAGGTTATGCTTAACTGCATCAGACCTGCTTGAAGGACTGTCATCAAATGTAAGTGTCATTTAAAGGGAAAGTGTACAGTTGTTTTTTATATGAAAGTACTTTTTTGATATACATAAACATAGTTAGGCTGTTTGTATGAGCAACCAGACCAAACTGATGTCACAGGAAAATGCAACTATTTTATGTGGTGATGACTTGGTATAGATCATTTTGAAGGAAGTAATGGAAAATATGCTGTATATTTAAAAAAATCCAATTTTAAGTTCTCAAAAAAAGCTTACACAATACCCTTAAAAATGTGATTTCCCTCCCTCAGTTCCATGATCTTAAAGATGAGGGTTGCATTAAAGCTGTGATATCTTTTATTATTATAGCGTTCATTTAAGCAGAGCATCAGTCAAGCTTTAATGTTCGTTCTTCTCTTCTCTGTAGAAAAGTTGGTAGCTTACCAGAGGGAGTTTCATGCCCTGAGGGAGAGGCTGCGTGTAGCAGAGCACCGGACCCTCCAGCGCTCATCTGAGCTCAACGCCATCCTTGAACAGTTCAGACGAGCCATCGCAGAGACCAATGGCAGCAAAGATGCTCTCGCCAACTTCTCAGGTTACTGGATGTTTATGTGTACATTAAAACGAGTGCGTGTTGGCGTTAAGCAAAAATAACAACACCAGTTTTAAGGTGCTTAATGTTTTTAACACACAAAATCGCGCCTGCAGAATTTTGTGGAATTTGATCTCTTGTTTTCTACATATAAGTTGGCTTATTAAATACAAAATCTGCTAGGTCAGTTTTAACGGCTGTTACTATTTTTAAATAGACATATTGCTCTGGAGAACAGTGTTTTCTTGTTATTCTCTCGATTTCTCACCCATCTCTAGCCCGATAACTTTCTCAGAGGAACTCTCCAATAAATCTTTGGCTGCTATCTGGCTCTTCATCTTAAAGAAGCCAAAATAAACTAAATGTGCCAAATATATTCTCGGTGCTAAATCACTGATATGCTCTGTGACTTTATTAAATCACAGAAAACGTATTTCTCCAGAAATTAAATTTGAAATCTTTACAATCCGTACACTCATCAAAGTCATCAAAAATACTTTCTGTATTTATGGTAATAGTTAAGTGTCCTGCAAACTTTTAATAAAATCTCTTGTGACAGACTTTCACACCATAACCCAAGCTGCAATTTAGGACAAATGTTTAATTGTTAATTAAATGTTAATAAGGGATTTCTTTGAAAACTGCAACCTTAGACCTTATAATGTGTTTCACTGAGTGTGGTTTGTATTCCCTGTTCAGACTATGGTATTTTAACCACCTCTGCTTGCCTTTAAGCACAACCGCTCAATAAGTGAGTGTTTTAATGCAGTGTTGGTTTTTACTGTATGTTTTGCAAAGATTATGTTTAAAAAGGAAAACGAGCTGCATGCGGTTCCAATAACACTTCTATTTGGCAGAACATTTCTGTACATGGTCAAGTGGTTCCACTGAATGCGGATGTTATATTAGCTTTAACAGTTATTATGTAGCATGAATTCCGGATAATTCTTCACTGCTGTTCTTTCCTTCAGATGAGACACAGAAGTTGCTGAAGGAGTTGGCCCATAATAAACCCCTCCAGGTGCCGAATATTTACCACCACCTGCCTCATCTCCTCAACAATGAGGGCAGCCTCCACCCCGCCGTACAAGTGGGCCAGGGACGTACCGGAGGTGAGCCAAACAACTTTCATTAGCATTGCAATTATTGTGTCATCGAAAGACTTCCTGTTATGACACTATGAGTAATTATATATTGTGGCAATGATATGCAAGGCTATAACTTTCTTTACTGGAAACAAATAATGTTGTTTTATTAACTACTGTCTATTTATCTATCCAGAAAAATGAAATGCCTGGTGTTTACTTGGTAAATACCTGGAGATTTCATTTGATTATTCTCTCCTTATTTAAAACTTGTTAAACCTAAAGGGTGTTAGCCACCCTTGAGCCTGAGATAAGCATGTATTATTACTGAAATTTTACCCTTTTTTTAAAATTAGCCCTCAGGATTGTTTGCATCTGAGGCTTTAGTGTATTTATGTGAAGTTTGTTTTTCACCCCCCATTCTTCCCATGTTCACGTAAACAGTGGGGGTTGTGCACTGCGTCCTTGCCTGTTGGCTTGTGTTACACGTGGGCTGTCACAGGCCCGGTCAGTGTGTCAGGGCTGGAGCTGTAGCCGGCGGCCCTGACTGGAGGACTTTTGTCCCTCTATCACACCCACAGCAGGCCTATCAGATTCTCATTAGAGGAATCAAGCCTCCCGGGTTCTAAAAGGGTTACAGAAAGGACAGTTCTGAGGGGAAGAACGTGACAAAAGATAGAAGCCGCAGGAATGGGACCTTTTTAAGGGTTGTGGGTTTTTTGTGTTTTGAAATTTGATTTTTAGTGCAGTCTTAGTTTACAATGGGTGGTTCTCATCTGTTTTTACCTCAGGATCCATAAAGGTGGTAGCCAGTACAGTACCAAAATTGTTCTTTGTAGGAAGATAACAAAACATGAAATAACATTTAGAAAGCATGTATTTATCATATGTTTTATTCTTAAGGGCTAAAAATGTAAAACGTTATGACTTTTAAAACTGCATTAAAACTGAAGTTGAATTTTGTTAATGCATAAATACCCAACAGAAGTTTACATTTGTTGGACTTAAACAAAACGGGGAATTTGTGCTAAAATACCGTTGGGCTTCATATGGCCCTTGCATTTAGCATTGTGTCATCCTTTTGTCTGTTTCCAGTCACCTGCAACCAGGTTTTAGATTGCCACCCACCATGTACTTGTTTCAGCTGGTGTAAAACGTTTTAGATAAATTGCATGATGGAAATGCCCCAAAACTAAAAACCTAGTACATCTCAGCAGAGTTTAATGTAATTTCATGTGAATCATAATCTTGACTGCAAGGAATAAGCAAGTATTTAGACCAAATTTGTGTCAAAGTTTAGGACAGTTGTAGACTGCATGTTTGGAAAAGGGGGGAGGTGTTTGTTTTTAGTGGGTACATCCCACTTGACTGTGATTGGCTGGGCTTCTTTACTGCTATATTAATTACCCCACTGACACCCTGAGCCTGGAGCTGTTGTGCTCTTTGTGCTGAACTGTTTTGTTCTTATTTGTATGACACATTGTACCACAATATACTGTATCAGGCGGTATGTGGGCTAATGACAGGTAGTTAAGTTAACTAAATGGCTTCATTACAAGCGACATCCTATGCTAGTACGGTCTGCGGCGCATAACAATATTCTTGGGTGACAATAATGACGTTAGAGAATGTCAATAAAAAACCTCACGTGACTGTCCCCGGTCACACAAGGAGGTTATTTTTCTAAGGTCCTGGGAAAAATGCACATTGGTTTTGGAACACCAAAGGCCAAGTTTAGCGCATAACCCCTCCCCAACTCGTGGCCCCGCCTCCTTTGCTGGCTTACAATCTTATTCCTCTCTTTTCAGATTGTGTGATTATACTGCAGTTGACTCCACTCATGCCTGTGTGCATGCGGTCCCTCTCCTCTCAATGAGATTGTGGTTTAAGAGAGGCTATTTTTAGACCAGTAAATGGGGACATCATCTTCTGTCCGGACCCCTGGAGACTCTGCTCCATATCCCACGCTCCCCAGTCTGGGAGAAATGTTTAGGAGAAGCTAAAAATGAACGTATTCTGCAATACAAGGTTGCATTGAGGGCCCTGCTGTCTCTCCCTCACACGTTATAGATTTATAATGGTGATTATGTAGAATATTTACATTTTATTTGTGATGATTTTGCTGAAATATAAAAAAGTGATTTTGTTATAATTTTAGTGTTGTTTTTTTAATTTAGCCATTAAGTTTGTTTTAAGCACACCATTATACTGGTTTCACAATTCTTTCAAATTGTTTTGTGTGTATTAGCACGCTGGAACAGAATTGTTCAGCCAAGCAACACACAGACTTCATAGCTGAGCATTCTGGGAAAACTATAGTGCTTAGCATGGCTTTACGTAACCAAGCGCCTGAAGGCCAAACGTTACATTAGTGAAGGAGAAGAGGTGGCGTAGGAGATGGCGACTTGTGTTGAATGTGCATTAGCTGCGGCTTTCATGTGTCTCTATTACTCTCCTCTCATGGTCTTTCCAGCTCTTTATCTGTGTCTGATAGACGCCCCTCCTCTCTCACAGACGGCTTCAGGCTACTTTACTTCTTCACCACATGGTGTTTCCTCTCAGAACATGTGCAGAGCTAAACAGGGACATATTTTATGATCTTCTGTTTGGTGCTGATTAAGTGTGACAGGGCTTCTGTCAGCCTGTCACTCAGATCTCACACACACACACTCACGCACACACACACATACACACTTTGTTTTGTATCTTGTCATTTATACCTCTGCCTGTAGCATAATGCTCAGAGAATCTCATCTTGCCAAAAAATCTTGCCAAAATTACAAAGAAATACAAGATTGTATTTTATTGTAACAAAACATTTTCTGGATGACGTTGCAAACAATGTTTTAAAACAGATTTCCCCAGTTTGATGTTGGTTCGACAAAAATATAGTCATGTCCAAATACACAAAATAAGAAAAAATAGACTTTCTTATTACAGACTTTAGGGTTGTAAACTTTTTCTTAGGTGTTAAGTACACCTGACCCCCCCCCCCCCATCCACTCCTTAGTTGTCATAACATACTCGTACATTATATTACTCCTTTAATTTATACAGACTTAACCTTAAAAAGAGTTTTGGGTTACTGCAATACAATAAATAACAGTGTAAGAGAATGAGTCACCATTGAGAATAATGAGAATCACACAAGATAGATTCAATAAAGTAAATCCTACAGACTCACTATGGTATTTAAATTGTGCTGAAAATGTTTGTCAGGAAAAGATGAAAGAACATTGTTCCTCACACAATGTTCTCACACACTTATTGTCTGACACGGCCTCAGTTTTTCTTTCCTACATTTACGTAGAATATCTCCATATGTCTCTTTAATGTTAGGGCTTTACTGTTATGTGAATGTTTATTATCTTTATTCTCTAGCCACAGAATCTCTGTCAACACACAAACATTTGTCCTGTGCTGCTGTCTCTATATCAACTTATTTCACATTATGTACAAAAGTTTCTCATCTTCAGAGCCATATCTGTATGAAATGATGGTAAATTGAGTTTATAGGCCTGAAATTGAGTTTTTGTTCCTTGTCTTATGCAGTTTCCATGGTGATGGGCATCCCGACAGTGAAGCGGAAAGTGAAGTCATACCTTTCAGAAACGCTTCATTCGCTCATCGATAAACTCTCGGCGGAAGAGAAACTCGACTGTGTCATAATAGTGTTTGTTGGAGAGGTGAGCGTTTTCTGAAGTTTTTGTTTGATTTTGTGAGTTTTCCTTGAGTCACACTCACATACAGACTACACCAAGCAAATGTGGTGAAGTATACATGCATGTGTGTGAGTGCAGAGCTTTTAAATGGCTGACCTAGTAAGTGGCTAAACTGAGTCAAGGGAGTTTCTGGTTTGTTTGCTTGTTAGCGCTGGTGGAGGTGTGTGGGAGGCGCTGGGGAGGTGTCATGTTAAAGAGGAGAAGACCTCCTCCACAGGGTCACGGGTGTCACTGCTGAACTTGCTTTTGAACTCAGTGGGAGGGAGTTTTAAGATTTTGTAAGTCTTAAACTAAAAAGTAGTTGATTAAGTGTTTGTGGTTGCAAATTTCTGTTTTTTCATAGACTTTCTGTTTGTGCCTTTTTTAAACAAGGGAAGACAGTAAAGGAATTATTTACATTAATTGATGGCTGTATCTTTAGCCATTAAAGAAATGCAACAATCTCTTTTTTGCTTTTTTCTAATTATTAAGACATTTGAAGTTTGAACTGAAGTCTGAATTGAGATTAACTAGCAAAATTATTAATAAGAAAGTAACTACAGCATTAAAAACAGTTATTTTGAGCTGGTCTGGGATCTGTCACTGTCTGTAGTATCTGTTAGCTGCTGTTCTTCAGTCTGATCTGTCGTCATGTATTGTGACTTATTGGAACAATGGCAGTCATTAGTGTGTAATGGTTCAGTTAAGTGCACACACCCAGTGGCAGCACAGCTGAAAAGCCTGTGTGAAGGAGAGGATATCCCTTCTTTTCTCCCTCATCCGCTGAAGGATTGCCTGGTTCCACAGATGGTCACATCTGTGAGAACAGACACCTGTAGTTCTCACAAGATAACAAAAAGCCCAGAGTCGAGTCAGTCCTATTTCCATAATTTCCAAGCTGGCGGGCTTCGACTTTTATTTACTTGCTTGTAATTGCACCTGCGTTTTGTGTGTGTGTGTGTGCGCACTCTGTATACTAACAAGTGTTTTGTCATGTTTGCTTTCTCACAGACAGACATCGATTATGTAAACAGTGTGGTTGCAGGCCTTGAGAAAGAGTAAGTGATGTCATTTCCTCATTTTCCTGCTGCAAATGCTTTGTGACAAAATAGTTCACCTCAAAATAAACTCATTTGGTTCTTACAAAAGTGGATTTTTTAATTATTAAAGTATAAGCAGCTTTTACCTCATATAACAAACAAAACAATAGCAATACCTAAATCTTTCTCATCCATGAAGCTGCATGTAGATTTTAGACCTTTTAAGAGTTTATTAGGAAGTGTAAAAATTAAACAGAAAATATTTTGGGTTTCATGGAAAAAATAAACGCATTACTACACGTGGGAAAGTAAATAATTACAGTTTTATTTCTGGTTAAACTACTTTTGCTAGTTAACCTTTGTTTTTTTCTGTTATTTTCTGTTAGGTTTTATACTGAACTGAATTCTGGGTTGTTGGAGGTTATATCCCCCCCTGCTAGCTACTATCCAGACTTCAACAACCTGAAAGAGACCTTTGGTGACTCAAAGGAAAGGGTTAAGTAAGTATACAGACATTATTACCCCTCACTGCACTAATAATGCACTTTAACTGTGAATAACACATCAGCATGTACTTATGTACTCTGGTGATAAGAAAGTCACATGCTGTGAGCATTAGCATTTGGCTAAATCTAGATAAACATTTAAATTACTTTCCTCATAGGTATAGTTTTGCAGCTTTAGAGATATGAGTCACAATTCTTGTTTAGTACTTCCTGTTCTGTAATTCATACACTGTAATTCAGCAACACAAATGGAACTATAGAAAACACTTGGCTGCTTTTTATCTGGTCAAAACGTATTAACCGTCTAAAAAATGTACCGGCATGTACAAAATGTGTATGTTTAAGCCCAATTTGTGTTCAAAACTAATTCAGGCATTTAATCACAAGCTTTATCTGAAAGAATTCTGAGAGGTCATATTGTCGCTGTGGTGGCTGTCTGTGATGATATTTGTGCCCATAGTGTCGATGTTAACGTCAATTTCTGTGGTGAGGGTGAAATAAAGTTTTGATTAGCCCACATCTCATATTTCAGCACCAGAGTCAGAACTGATTTACTGCAGCAAATGTGATTAGAGAGAGAGAGAGAGAGAGAGAGAGAGACATCAGTGAGATTGTGTGTAGAAAAAGACCTCTAAACAGTGGTAGATGTTATGGAAGACAGGAAGTAGACAGAGGATAAGACGGTATTACTCTGCGCTCCTCCACTAGCTCAAGGTCATAGACAACAACTCCCTTCTTCCTTCCTCCTTTTCTTCCTTCCTTCCTCTCTTTCACTTTCATTCCGTCTTCCTCCCTCTCCTCTCTCTCCCTCTCTCTCCCTCTCTCTCTCTTGCTCGCTCTTAATGTTTCATGTCATCTGTCCTAAAAAGGCTCCCCGTCTCATCTTCAGTTCTCTCTAAATCTTTCATCCACAGCTGTCTCAATTTAATCTCAATCACTCTCGCTGTTTCTTTCTTTTCCCTCTTTTTACAGCTGATTCAATCTCTTTGTGGAGTGTTTCAGTCTTTCATGACCAGAACTATGATTTGATCAGAACTGAATTTTATAAGGAAAATGGAGCAGAGCGTTCATTAACAAAACATGAATGAATGTCGCAATTACTCTGTATGAGCCTGTAGAAAAGAGAACTTTTATCTTTCATATAAAAAACTGCCAATTGCCTGTGTTTTATTCTTATACTTTTTGTAAATTGAGCCGCTAATGCAAGATTTATGATTGAATGGTTGTCAGATTTTATTTGTCATTAGAAACAAACGTTTTCTAAATAAATGTTTTTAGGAATTTTGGTCTGCACTTGCTTGTTGCCTAGAGGGAAAATTGTTGCCAGGGTTTGCCTCACCTTCAAAGTGAATAGAGAAAATTTACTAGCGTGAATATTTGACGACTTGTTGCCTGTGAAATTCTGTTAGGATTTAGTATGTTTTTAAAGAAATCTTGTTTCTATTTTTAATAGAAATAGTGCAACTAATAATTGTGATAATCATCACTTTGCAACAAATCAAATATGTTGATTTTTGTCATTTTTAATACTGTCTTGGGCATAATTTTCCACAGGTGTAAAAAATTTTAACAGTCACCACAGATGTTTTCTGTGAACGGTTTGTACTCCTGTAATTTGAAATACCACATCGTTTGCCTCATTGAGAGCTAATATTTGTACAATCTGATTTAAGCAATGTGTTATGTTGCAGTGTTTTATAATGTTACCAGCCACCGGTGAGTAACTCAGTTTTAGTACTCGCCAAAACTAATTTTTACTCTCATTTGGAGCTCGGTGGGTATTAATTTTGGACCCTGTTGGGGGCATTTCCAAAATTACCTGCCCTAATGAAACAAATTCTGCCTAGTGAAACCATCTACCTGACTGCGCATGTTTGCATGGGTGTGCTTGCGGGTGTAACCGCCTGTCTGCGTGATTTAAGTATGAGTTGTGGAGCCTCCGAGCTCCTTTTATTCTGTGCCACAGACTCATCCCTCAATCACTTTATCCAAGTCTGTTTGATCAAAGGAAACAGGGAGCTTTCATGCCTCTGACATCTCAAATACTCTGAATATTTATACCTCTTTACTGTGAACCCCATTGCAGAGGTCGAATGAATAACAGGCCTAGATTGTGTATGTGTGTGTTGATAGAGATAAATAGGCTAATTTTCTGCTGCAAACGGGAACTGTTTACTGTGTTTGCTTCTTACTTATAGCTGTGTGAGTGTGTGTGTGAGTGTGTGTGAGTGTGTGTGAGTGTGTGTGAGTGTGTGTGAGTGTGTGTGAGTGTGAGTGTGAGTGTGAGTGTGAGTGTGTGTGAGTGTGAGTGTGTGTGTGAGTGAGTGAGTGAGTGAGTGAGTGTGTGAGTGTGTGAGTGTGTGTGTGTGTGTATGTGTGTAATTTGTGTTTATATCATCACTCCACACATTATTTTAGCCAGTATACAGAGTTGCTATCAGTCACACTCAACTAAAACTACTAAAAATCAAGACTTTTGTATTGATTACACATCATACTTCACTGATCATACATTATACTTTTTAGTTGTTCATGGTTCTAACTATTTTGTTGAGTGCAAACTGTAAGTGGAGGGTTTTTAAATATTGTTGTGGACAGTGAGGGGCCCATAAAGTCATAATGGTTCGTGACTACTGAGTCAACCACAGGAAAATGCACACAGTGTTTGTTTCCCTTTTCTGTGTGTGTGATAAAATTGTTTGGGTTTTTTGTTTGCAGATGGCGGACCAAGCAGAACTTGGACTATTCCTTTCTAATGATGTACGCCGTCAACAAAGGGGTCTATTATGTCCAGGTAATTAAATCTTTGTGTTTAAAGGTAAAGTGTGTACTTTGCATGACACAAATGGAATTACATCCATTCTCAAACAAGTTTCCTTGAACCTCCTTTATCTTCCACTGCTTAACAAACAAACAAACAATCCCACCTCAAACCCAAACTTAGTCAAATAAATGGTGCTCTGTTTTGATAGTATCACATAGTCATAATGTTCTTAGTACTTTTGTTTGAGAAAACACTCAAACTGTGTATCTAAAGGAATATGTGTATTGGCAGCATTTTTGGCAACATGCTGTTGATTTCAGAAGACTGTAATTTAAGCTCTGTGCTCACTTTGGTAAAAACCCCTGGCAAACGTTTATAGTAATACACTTACAAAAAATACCCAGAAGGCCAGAGGGGAAAATGCAAAAATGTGTCACCTGACCTACTTGAGTGTTTTTGTTGCTTGTACATCTTTTGCACGTCCTGTTCTGGTGTGTGGAGCCAAGAGTTTCATTGCATATAAAAGTTTATGCGTTTTAGTCAATTCTGTGAATCAGTCTCATGCTAAAATGTGTCAGGCTTACTCTAAGGGTTTTAAATTTCATAATATTTTAAAACGTATTTGTGGCATTGCCTGCTTGAGGGTTAAGCTTCAGTTATGTTACTGTAAATGCATGTCTTATTGGTATACATACAGACTGAAGGATGAGTCAAAAGCCCTAAATTGTTTACATTTAAGCAAAAGCTCTTTATTTATATATTCTGTTTTTTTACATGCTTTTTCCAGTTCAGATTTCTAAATAGATTTTTAGGTTTTTAGTTTTAAATAAGCACCCCAAAAGGTCTTCACTCAAGGGTTGCCGTGGTAACTTGTATAGTTAAGGGAAGATGTGGATATACCCAAAAGACACACTTAAGATCTTTAGCTGTTGTCATGGGAACATGTGGTGGTGTTTTGGGGATTTTTGTTTTTATCGGGTTGTAATTGTACAGCTGGGAATACATTCATTGAAAAGGCTTTGCAACAGTCACGGGCGACTGTACACGCTCACACTACATTACACTCAATGTTATACCTATTTAATTCTTTCTGCTAAACAAACAAGCATAAAAAAGAACCAGTTTTAGTGGTTTTATATTTGGAAGTGACTAAATTGTTTCTATCCATCCTTCATGCACATTTTATTGAAATAATAATTTAGGTAAAGAAGTTTATTTTGCTAGACCAATTCAATGAGAAAACGTCACACAACCTAATTAATATTCATTATCTAAGCCTTGCCCAACATGGGTTGTCTTTAAGTTGTCTTGGAATGTAGAAATATCAAAATGTTGTCAAATTATTAAAATTTTACAGCAAGTGACTATAAAGGAGTTACTCACATTGTTGAAAATCTTTTCAAAGTTTCAAATGGTATTTGTGACAATGTGTGTGTGTTTATATACATATATGTGTGTGAGTGTTTGCATTAAGTGTCATGTTTCTTTGACCTTTTCACATTTTCCCAAGCAAAAAAAACTCTTCATCTGATATTGTCACTGTACATACATTCATGCTTGTCTTATTCTCACATGCTTCTGTCTGTCTCTCTCTGTATGTGTGTTGGCTCTGTGGAATATGTTGTTGTCATTCTTTTTTTATTTATCTGTGCTGTGCCAACAAGCCTCTCCAGTGTCCTCATGTCTTTGTGTTCTGTATACCCGCTGTGCTGTCTTGGGAGAGGGAAAGGTATTGCTTTCATTATATTTTTTGTTTCTCACGTTACACAGGGGTATAGAACATGCATTACCTGTGTTTACCCGTGCTTCTGTTAGCTGATGGAGTGTGTGCGTGTGAGACCTTTTCTTGTCTCCCAGGTTGATTGTTAGAGAGAGGTGATGTTTGTAGTACGTGCAGCTTGTGTTGGTGTGTGATCTATGCTGTATGATTCATATGTATGTCTTGTTCTTCTTTCAGTTAGAGGATGACATCGTTGCCAAGCCCAACTATTTTGCCACCATGAAAAACTTTGCCCTACAGTTGGCGTCTGAGGACTGGATGATCCTTGAGTTTTCACAACTGGGCTTCATTGGTGACTCATACATTTATTAAATTATATTTATATTATATGTTTTCTGTAGCTCAACTGGTAGAGCATTGCGTTAGCAGCGCAAAGGTTGTGGGTTTGATCCCATGGAACACAAGTACTGATCATATTGTATACATTGAATTCACTGTAAGTTGCTCTGGATAAAATGAATAAATGTAAATTAGATATTATTCTTGTTATTACACTGCACAGCCCCAGCTGTTAAAATATTATGTGCAATGTTTTAAACCATAATACAGCAATAGTTCTGTCATTGTTTATACACCAATCAATTCAATTTGTTTTATGGGACACATAAGCAGAGAATGGCTAGAGGTTGCCAAGCCCTCAAATTGATTAAAAGTATCACAAAATGTCATATGTTTGTGTTATAAAATAAAAAATGTAATATGACTTTTAAAGAATGAGTAGACTTGAGAATGAGTAAATAAACTCATTTATAAACGTATAAACGTCAACTGTTTTCTTATTGGTCATAAATCGTGACTGAAACTCTTATTCTTTCTCTCAGGGAAGATGTTTCAAGCCCCGGATCTGAATCTGATAGTGGAGTTTATCTTCATGTTTTATAAGGAGAAGCCCATTGATTGGCTGCTGGATCACATACTCTGGGTTAAAGTTTGCAACCCTGAGAAAGATGCTGTGAGTTAATACCAGCTGTGTGAGTGTGTGTGTGTGTTTGTGTGTTAAACAAGAATCCTGAGAAACACACACATTCTGTTTGTGTCATTCATTGCTGTGTTTCCTGCATTCTCTCTGTCTGTAGAAACACTGTGAGAGGCAGAAGTCCAGTCTGCGCATTCGTTTCAGACCCTCTTTATTCCAGCATGTCGGCCTGCATTCATCCCTGGCTGGGAAAATCCAGAAACTCACGGTAAGTCTTTCAGGAGTGTCTGTGTATGGTTTTTTTGTTAATATATCAGTTTATTGTTGTCGCAACTCTGATGCTCTTTGTATTAACATCCTTCTTTAGTGGTCAGCCGAGACGCATTGTATGCACCTGGTAGTAACATGCGTCTCAGATGCATCTACTGCGACCGCTTGCGATTAGATTTCGTAGCGCTCTGATTTCAAGAGTACATACATGGCTTAATTTGTTACACACTTTGAATTGTGGGCTGTGCCACATATCACTCTTACACACCACACAAAAAACTGTTAAAACATCCTAAGAAGTCTATAAATATGGCTGAATTTTTATCTTAACATAGACAGCTTCAGTTTATTTTTGTCAGAAACTTATTTTCTTATCAAGCGAAAATTACTCTTGTTTCATAACAAGTTAAAATCCTGGTTTTAGAGAGTTAAATCATTTGCAAGAGAGGCAGTTCTTCATTGTTATCCTGGTACCTCTGAGAGTCACTGACTGGATGGTAAAACCGTTTGAACCCAGTTGACGCCCTAATTTAGCCCATTTTTCGGATCAACTAGCATGACCCTGCACAAACTTTTCCTGTTTCTTTCAGATATTTCTCAGTCTTATCTATCTGAACATATTTTCCATTTCTGTAATCTTTTGAATCCTATTTTCCTCCTGCCTAAGTGTGTCTTTGAATTGCTGACTCCATAATTTACTGCTGTTGTATTATGAAGGCAAGTTACTGCAGGGCGTCCCTGCAGTCTGAACTTACTCTGTTTTCTGTCTCTATAAGGATAAAGACTTCCTGAAACCTCTGCTGCATAAGATCCACGTGAACCCACCGGCTGAAGTCTCCACCTCTCTTAAAGTGTATCAAGGCCACACGCTTGAGAAGACATACATGGGTGAAGACTTCTTCTGGGCCATCACTCCAATGGCTGGAGACTACGTCCTGTTCAAGTTCGATCGACCGGTTAACATAGAAAGGTCAGTGGTCACATTCTTCTATCTGCCTTAGGGGGCTGAGAAATACACAAGTAGACACACACATATACACACACACACTCATACACACACATGCAGACACACAAACACTCATTTATATACACACACACTCATATACATACACATATATACACCCACACTCGTTTATATACACACACACATATGTAGACACACCCATACACACATTTTCTTTGAGGAATCTACCGAAAGGAAGGTTTTGTCATATTAACCTTTAGGGACAATTTAGTCCCCAAACCAGGCAAATATGAACACACACACAACCTGTACATAAGAATTTTGTAAGACGTTTAGATCTGTAGAGCAGAAAAAGTGAGCAATAAAATACTGCTAGACAGCAGAACAAAAACACGCTTTTAACACTTGATCTGTTTTTAACTTGACATAAAACACAAGCTCTTGGCATGCGACGTTGAGCTCGCATCAAATGCAGGCCAACAGTTGACAGTGTTGCCTAAAAATGCAGAAGTGTGTCTTTATTGTGACAAACAGTGTGTCTTGTTTTGTTAACACTAAAACATTGGTATAAAAGTGTGTATACTTTGATTCTCCAAACACTTAATCTACGTTGTGTTTGTCTTTGTGTTGAAAGCAGATAGGCTAAATGTTCATATATTCACACATGTTTATAAATTTATGCCCCGGAAGTCCTCATTACATTATATCAAATGATAAACCTCATAAATGTTTTTAACTCGTCTTTGAAGGGATATTAATATTTCATTTTTAAAAAATATGCTCAGACACAAACATGCTCAAACGCATCCTAATGATTGAGTTCTCGAATCCTCACCTACTCCTAAAACTGATGTTCACACTCGCTCACAGAGAGCTCTGATCAAGAGAACGCATTCACACACTTCTGTGTCTCGCTCTCCTCACAGGGGAGACGAGGTGGCTAATGAGAAGCTTCTAAAATAAGACACAGCAAACAAAAACAGAAACTGTCAAGCACATACAGGTGTTGCAACTTATATAACACTTTTGACATTTCTGAAAGTTGTTCAGTTTACACCTACATCAATATATTTAGTCAAACTGTGCAGGAGTCTATTCAGAAACCACTTTCAGAGATTGAAAGATTGAAAACCAAAGATTGAGATTGAAAATGGTTGAAAACCATCACCATTAACTGGTTTATGAAATGATTACATCATAGCTCCTCCCCCCAGAATTGCATCACCAGTAATCACAAACGGAGGTTACCAGGTGAAACTCATCTCACCACTCAGGACCAGATGTCCAGACCAGGTTAAAAGCAGCACCTGTGAATGACAGAACAACTAAATAGTCTCTTCAGTATTGACACATATAGCAGGCAGGCTGTTTGAGAACATGTGGCCATTAATGTTGCTTGTCTTGCACAGGCTAGTGTTTGAGTATAAACAGTGCTAAAAGATGAATGCTCATTTTACTTGTGTGACTAGATGTAATTAGCAGCTCAAGTAGGACCTAGTTACAGACTCTGTGTATGTGTATGTGTGTGTGTTTGTGTGTGTGTGTGTGCAGCAAAACCTGCAAATCTCAGCAACCCTTCTTTTTGCGGATGTCACTACTTGTAAAAATGCGATTAAACTATTCCAAGTAAGATTAAAGATGCATGTAAAAATGCAGAATGAAAAGAAAGGTTTTGTGTGAATTCAGTTTTCTGTTAGGGTTACAGTATGGTTTAGGTAGTACTGTTTTTAACTAGCTGTGTATAAAAACAATAGAGGTCTATCATTAGTGTGTGTGTGTTCTCGCTCACTTTTTAAGTTAGAGGCAGTTTCTCCAAGTTCTTGCGCATGTCCTGCAAGCGTCTGTGAACATGCGTGTTCACGAATATTCATCAGTTTGTGCCTGTGCATGAATATTCATTAACGATCAGCTTTTGATTGGCAGGTTCCTTTTTCGCAGTGGAAACCAGGAGCACCCTGGAGACAAAATCGAGAACACTACTGTCGAGATCCTGCCCTTCACGGTAAAAAATTGAACACACACATGATTAGATGAAGGCAGTTTTCTCTTAAGTGTTCAAATAACCCCCAGTGTGACAGGTTTGACAGAGTCTAACTGCAGGTTGATGGGATATCTGGTGTAGGTCTCTGGTGTACGCTGCTAACCGGGCTAATTTTAGTCAATAGCAGGTTGAACGGCTGCAGTAATGAGGCAGTCTACCACCACCCCGCTGTGCTACCCAGTGTAAAGAACCTTCAAATTGGCTTTGATGTTTGTTCATAGACTTTCCGTGAATAAATGAGACTGGTAATTCGTCTAAATTTCCGTAAATGGGTTTGTGAGCTTGGTTTCACTCATAAACTTATAAAAGTTTACTCACATCTCTCCCTGAATTGTGTGTAATGTTGTTAGCATATTGCTAGTGGCTGACACATAGGCGGCATAATTGCATCTAAATGAGAATGTAATTTCTTAAAGGACACTGAACTGAAGACCAAAGAGAAATACAAACGAACAGAGGACCGCTTCTATAAAATCGGTGAGTTACACACATGCTCACATTAGCAGTTTTGCTCTTGTAGAACATTATTGAATATATGATGCTTGGAAGAACAGAAGTGCAGTTTTTAAACCATTTACACCTAGTATCAGCATCCATCTCAGGTTATGCAATCACGAGTGGACAATGCTAAATACTGGTGAACACTTTTGGTGTCCGATCTCTTAAAGGTCCAGTAAGATATTTCTGGAAAATGTTGTTAAATATTGAAATCAACACCCAATCATTTTGGTATTTATTGATGTCTGATCTGTGTGGGTGTTGAGATAAATATTGTGTTTGCACATATATCTGTTTAAGTAGGAGAAAAAACAGAGTAGATCAAATCAACACCATAACACTCTCATAGCCAATCAGCAACAAGTGTCGTATTTCCTGTGGCATGTTTGTTATTATGAGGACAG
>JBAJNP010003119.1:0-42001 GCA_036877545.1 Yasuhikotakia modesta | reverse complement strand
TCTCTCTCTCTCTCCATCTCTATGCCTCTCTCACCATCTCTTTCTCTCCACCTCTCTCTCTCCCTCTTGAAGTTACAGGTTCATTATGACCAAACATCCTCTAAGAGGCCCTTCTATCCCAGAACCCTTCAGTATCTGATGTGCATTTCTTCTGTTCTCTGTTTTATTATTTAAAAAAGACATTCATTTGCTTCAATGAGGGACATAAAAGCTCACAGCTGTTTATTAGGGCACAGAATTAAGCTACTTACTATTTGTTTATATGGCACTTAATGATAATAGCCCGTTTAAAGTGTTTACAAGCAAAGCTGTAGTACCTGTACACTTATAAGGGAATATAAAGTACGCTATCCTTTATTTGGACGGAGGCCCCAGAAACAGAGATTAATTGAGGGCTAAAAATGGCCGCTGTGATGTTGTGGGTTCTGCTTGCTAAACACATTTTTTTAAAGCATCACAATTTCTATGTTCTTTATATATATGAAACTATAAAAACATTTCTTCACAAGTGCAGATTATCATCTCACTGCCTAAGACTGTTTGAACAAATGAATAATAAAACAATCAAGTGAAGTTAACAGGTAAGAAAACATGTTACTATTGATATACTTCACTGACATCACTAACAGAACTAGCAGTTTCCTGTTAGCGTATGATGAGGTCAGGAAAGATTATAGATACGCTGCAGTTGTTCTGCTGTGAGAGGGGAAGTCACACTTAATATAGCCGCTCCAGCACAGGAAGTCCCGCCTTCTAGTAGACAGAACCAATCATTAATCGCTAAACAATCTCTGAGGGAGGGGCTCTGTAAAGTGTTGACAGCTTCTCCAACAGCAAAATAATATATGATACAGTTTATGTCAGGTTTGATCGAAAAAATGTGTTATTGTGACCTTAGCCAGCAAATTTAGAGATTTCTGTCTCACTTCATTGAGGAAGATAGAGTTTAGTCTTAAAATAGCTGCCCTGAGGCGCTGCAAATATGGCCTCCCTTTAAGTTTTTCTGCAAAGGGACTGTAAGTCAGGGCTGCATTAAAGGGTTTTTATTTTCATAAGCCATATTGAAGATGTCAGGTAACGCCGGGGTTTGGCTTCACACACGCTGAGAGGGGAGATTAAATTTTGATTAATTTCTCACAGTCAGAGTTGGAGGCTATGGAAAACCTGATGAGCAATTACAGGGTTACAGTGATCCGTGGAAGAAGCGAGGTCAGATCTCCTTCAGTCAGTCCGTGTTTCATTCCCCCACGATCCCTAAAGAGAAATAAAATAGACACAAATTAGACCATTGTTGACTTTTACAGGAAAATATTATGAAAAATGTCTGAATTCATAATCAGAAACTCTATTTTTGACTGCAGACTTTTATTTTTAAATCAGAGCTCATTGTGAGACTGAAGATTTCTTTTAATGCAAAACATCTCTGAGAAATAACTGAGACATTACAGCAATGCCTCTTGTGATCTTTGGTTTCTCTGCTGTTGTTTTTGTAAACGAATTGAGAAACATTTATATTTATATAAGATCACAGATACTGAGTCTTTCATGAATGTTAACATTGTGCACCCCCCCATCCTAAAATTAACATTAGTACAGTCACAGTATCGCTCTGAGGGGACAGAATTTGGGCAGATGCAAGCGTAGATAATTTGCTATTAATATTCAGTCGCTTCACACTTAAGATGTTTCTTTCACACCTTTGAGGGGCTACGAGGTGTTTTTTGCAGCTCTGCGCCTGGAGGCTTTGACCTTGTCAGTGATATTTCTGTCTGAGCGCCTGAGGCATCTAACAGTCGCCACCGCCAGTTTTGGCAGGAAGAGAAATGGAGGCCGGCTGCTGAAACAGGACTGCAGGGAGGAAGTTCAGAATGAAGTCAACAGAATAAAGACTGACTGCAGAGCAACCAAACGCTGCTCTCATTAAAACACTCATTTTACTCTGTGCGGCACTACAGTCACTCCAAACAGAGCTGGTATCTGTTTGAGCAACTTTTGTTTCAAGCAATGAAAGAAAATAAAAATGAAAGGCATCTGGATTATAGGATCTATGTGTTTGAAATGTGTTTTTTTTTAAACGTTTATTAAAATATATATACTTTACTAATATATACAATAAATAAGTGAATAAATTGAGCGATAGATCAGATCAGTTCTGAAGAAGAAATCTTGCTGGAAGCATGAAAGGTCATTTAATGTATTATTACAGTATCTCTCATGCCCTTAACCAACACTTGTGATTACAGCGACTGAACACGTGACTATTAACACTATGAAGGTGATGATGTGACACATTTGACTCATAAAAGCCATGATCATGATATCACTGAGATACGCAGGTCTAACTTCAGGTCAGTCATTTATTCAGCTGTACAGATATTAGGTTTTACATTAAAGGAACGTTTCAATACATTAGCCACAATGTGTCCACAGCTAATAGCTAATATGCAGAATTTAGATAATGTCTATTTAAGATCATGTCTATTTATGAGGTTTAAAGCTCCAGTCCATAACTTTTTTTTTGGTTAAAAATAAGAAAACATTTCTGCAACTAACCTGCAATGTAATGTTTCAGACAGAGATGGGGTTAGAGAGGCAGAAGAAACAGATTGTAGCTTTAACTTTAGCCCTGAAAAAGAAATCAATGCACTTGTTTCAGATCAATAGCAGTTCCACAGAGAGATTTCAGCACGTCTGACGCATCAGAAATGTTGAGGAGCAACTCAGTCATTTATTCGCTTTCAGTCCTGACCAAACGTTACTGCACATGTTAACAAAGCTCAGGGGTTTAAAACACAATCTTTAAAAGCTTTTAGTGCTGTGACACTGCTGATAATGGAGTAATGAAACTCTGCAGTATCACATTAGACCTGGTAGTTGATGTAGCTTCTATCAATATACAATATAAATTACATATATGAATATAGCCCATGTTTAAGGACTGAATACATTTCTTCTCCAAGCTGATGTTTCATCAGAACATAAATAACTTCATAATGTCTCCTGAGCTATGAAAAATAAATGTTGTAGATCAATTGTATTTGATCATGTATAAACTCTCTTGTCTCTTGCACTATGAAGCTGCAGGTCAGTATGAAAAACTCGTGCTGCTGGCAGGAAGCAATTAAACACATGAAGAGCCTCCAGGAACCCCTCCAGATACATCTGTGTGTGTGAGAGAGTGTGTGTGAGTATATGTGTGTGTGTGAGATGCTATATTATTGCCTCTGAGTCCATCACACCTGTCTCACCGAATCTAACACTCTTTCAATGTGATAAACGCTGGTTTATAAAAGCACCACCACAAACACTTAATTCTGCTGCTGTAATGAGATCAACATTAACTGGAAAACATTCTTGGTCACCAGAAAGTGAAGAAATGTGAAAGTTTAAAGAAAAGTCTATAAACGTTAAATGAA
This sequence comes from Yasuhikotakia modesta, assembly GCA_036877545.1. NCBI lineage: Eukaryota > Metazoa > Chordata > Actinopteri > Cypriniformes > Botiidae > Yasuhikotakia > Yasuhikotakia modesta. The sequence goes on along the minus strand of JBAJNP010003119.1, from coordinate 38,585 downwards.
TAAAAGGTTAAAAAATAAAACTGTTAATTTAACATCACCTGTCAGTCTTTCATGAATCTGTTCATTCCTGTGGAGTCACAGGGTGTTTTGGGACCTGGAATAATTCAATAATTCATTTCCTTTATTATTATTATTATTATTATTATGGAAATCTTATAGTCTCACATCATCATTACAAACATGCAGCTGCTACAACCACAGAACTCCATCACAATAATGAACCACTTGCAATCCTGCCCAAACAGCAGTTGTTAACTATTTAAACTTCTGCACATTAAGAAACTAGTTCTGTGAGTGACCTGCAGTTTTTATGTTTCAGACAGAGATGGCGCTAGAGAGGCGTAAGTTACAGATTGAAGCTTTAACAATTATGGTGTCATGAGACGCTGCTAGCAGAAAACAAATCTATAGGATGCTTCTCTCAGACAGTCTCGGATATTAAAACTGGTGGGCGGTGCCATAATTTCCCATTGGAGGGCTATGAATGTGAATGAGGCAATCAAAATGCAGGAATGAGTGATGTTTGGGAGGCCTGATATACCTTTTGGGGAATCCCTTCGGTTTATGAATCTCCAAAGGTAATTCAAATGTTGTGCCTGGTGAAGTTCTCATGCTAGCAGGACAGCTAGCATTTGGCTGATTAAAACCAGGCTGATGACTGCAGGCTGTATGTGCCGGTGGAGAGCTGTTCATTATACTTATTACACAAAATCACAACTTCCTTCACTTTATTTGGCCCACAGCCACAATCTTAATTCACAAAAAATCAATAAGGAACGCCTGAACCCAATTAACAAGCCAAAGTTTCAAACTCCTGTAGAAGTTACTTCACTCAGAACTCAAAGTGGAAACTTTATCATTTTACATAATTGCCTCCTGGACTGAGTGGTTTGTTGCTTTAAACTGTGTGGCGCTTTACTGAAGGTATTAAATTATGATCACAGAATGTATTACATTTACTAAAATGAATAGTGACAAAATGTGAGCTTTAGTATCTTTCAAAGTCTAGAATAAGGACACTTGACAACCATTGTATAAAAAATATCAGAACAAAACTGTTTATTTCTGTTTGCGCTGTAATATGCAACATATTTTGCATGTGGAAATTACAACAGAATCAAGTGATTAACAGATTCTAGCCAATTAAAAAAAGAATCTGAGTAATTAAAAAAGCATTTTTCTACTACCTAATTATTAAACATTCACGTTTCTATTGCTGGTTTACAGTTCTTTTATCCGCAGAGTTAATGTCTAAATCAAAAAATTACTTTCGAGAAAATCCAAAACATTCAAATTATAGTTGATACAACATTACAGAACATTTGCTAACGTTATTCAATAGACAGTGTATCAAGTCTAAACTCATCTTGTCAGCGTACAGTGGAGTCCAAAGACAATTTTGTTAATATATTTCAGTGCACAACAGTTAAACTGTCTTACGAAAGAGAGAAAGAAACAACGCATTCTCTATGAATACTGCCAAAGAGATCTTGATATGGGATCAGATGCGGTGATACAGCATCATTTGACCCAGTGTTAATCCTTGACATTATCTATGCTGTGCTATTAAAATATACTGAACAAAGAAAGCACAGCTACTAACACGTCTCGGAAGCTAAACAAAGCTGCCATATTGAAAGTCAAAGAAGAAGAAAGGCAAAACACTCTACTAAAAAGTCAGAGAGATCAGTCTGTGGAGCTGCTTGCAGTCAGCGAAGCAGAAAAAGAAATTCTGTCTTTTTTTAATGCACAAAAAAGCAAAGATGTGTCTTTGTGCTCTAAAGAAGAAGAAGAGTCTGGTGAGCTTCACCACATGTAGTAACTTCTTGTTGTGTCCACCTGGGTGGGCTTCGTTTCTGAAGATCCCTCCTTGTCCTTTTCACTGTCTGCTTCCCAGAGGTTAATAAGGGGTGGGTAGAGTTCGTTTAGAGGGATGGAGGAGGTCTTCTGCATGTATTTCTTTAAGGAGTGATGGTAGTTTTTCCTTTTCCATCTCTTTGCAATGTAGACAGTAATGGACCCCAAGCTGATAATGGCCAGTATCGTTCCCATAACAGCCGCAAGAGCCGTGTTGGTTCCCTGGTCTGAGATCTCCACAGCAAATGTGGCATGCTTGGTGGTGACGTTGACACAAGACTTTTGGGTCTGCTGGTGGATATTGGAGACCGAGAGGCAGATCTCGTACTCAGTGGCTGGTTGAAGGTGGGTGAGGTTGTACTCGTGAACATCTACAGGGACTTTAGCTGTGTAGGTGATGTGAGGGTTGTCAATTTTCATGGTGGCTGATGACCACTTCAGGTTGGATGTCATGACGTTGGAGTTCACTTTCCAGGACACCAATATTGAGTGGGACTCTGTGTGCTTCACATAGATCTTCATCAGCTGGGTGCTATCCAGAAGAGTTCCGTTGACCCGGATGGCCGTGACCCGAGTGTCAGCTCCTTCAGTGTTCTGGGCCACACAAGTGTAGTGACCAGAGTCGTCCACCTGAATGTTGGATATGTGCAAAGTTCCAGCACTGCTGAGTTGGTATTTATCAGACGTTGTATCTATCATGACTTTGTTTCCAGATGGTGTTACCCAGTATATTTCTGGTTCAGGCTCAGCCACAGCACGACAGTCCAGGTCTACGGTCATGCCAATGTCCAGGTTGAGATGGTTTGGGAAAGTGTCATGAGAAATCATGGGCAGACATTGGCCTGAAGATTCACGAGAGAGCACGTCTTTCATGCGCTGACCTCTGACGTCTGGTGGCATTGCACAGAACATGGAAAGAGGTTCCATGAATCGAACTGTTGTCTTATTGGAGCTCATCCACTGAATGACGCAGTCACAGCGCAGTGGGTTGCTATGGATACTGATCTCTCTCAGGTTGGGTAGAGACTCTGCTGTTGCCTGGTACAGGGAATTGAGAGCATTGTTATTAAGCATCAGACTTTCTAGTGATGGCAAATCACGGAACGCTAAACGGCTAACATAAGAAAACTTGGGGTTGTTGGTGGCTTCCAGCTTGGTCAGTTCAGGGAGGTTATCCAGAGCGTAGCGATCGATGGACACAAGTTCTGCCATGTTGTTAATGCCAAGTTCTTTCAGCCTTAGCATGTTCTTAAAGTCACCTTCTTGAATTTTATGTATGGGGTTCTTATTCAAATCCAAAAATTTCAGGTTTGGAAGTTTCTGAAGTGCAGTCTGTGGCACCTTTACCAGTTTATTGTCATAGAAAGACAGGCTCTCCAAGTTGTCTAATCCAACAAAGGCGTTGCCTGGAACATCAGTGAGTTCCATTCCTGCCAACACGAGGCTTCTCAAGTTAGCAAGAGGCTTGAAGTTCAAATCCAGGATGCCAACCACAGGATTTTCTCCGATCATCAGGATCTCAAGGTTGGGAGTCGATTCGAACCAGCGGCTGTCAATGGCCTTCAGCCTGTTGGAGTTCAGATGAAGCCTCAGCAGGTTACGCAAACCAGCAAAGGCGCTGGGAGCGATGGAGCTGATCTGATTGTGATTAATGTACAGCTCCTGCAGGTTGGTGAGATCTTGCAAACTGAAGTCAGGCATCTCAACAATCTGGTTCTCCTCCAGGTGAAGCGTGGTGAGTTGGGACATGTTGGTCAAGCCGATGTCACGGATGTTGCTGAAATTGTTCTGGGACAGGTCCAGTTCTGTGAGATTGAGCAGCTGTTCCAGTTCCTCGCTGGTTCTGGCGATGTAGTTACTCTGGAGAAGCAGCACCTGCGTGTCGGAGGAAAGGTTTCCAGGGATGCGCGTGAGGTGAAGGTCATTGCAATCAACCGTAGTCGCTTCTCTGTAGGTGGACTGCGGCGTGAACCACGGCCGGATCTCACAGACACACAGCTGAGGACATTCTGTGCTCTCCACAGAAGACATGCCAAGTGAAACCAAGAGCAGGAAGAGACAAAACCGGCCTTGTGCAACAAAAAAGAAAGTCCCTCTTGCCATTTTGATGTTTAGTAAGAGCTTAGATCTAAGCTGGATTCCTACAGCGCCAAAAAGACTGAGATGGTGAGGTGAGATTCTGTGTCAAAAAAGCTGTTTTATCCTTCTGAGACGCTGTTGAGACGGAGGTGTCAAAGAGTTTCCAAAGATTTAAAAGGTGTAGTTCCTGCGCTCACACAGGACTCAAAGTTCCTCACAGACTGGAGCTGACCTAAATAAAGAAAACAAACAGATAAAAAGAGTTACAACAGTGAATGGAAGAATTATTCAGATGAAACATTATTCAGCTGTAAACATTTGTCTATAAAGATTTAAAATTACAAGATTAAAGTAAGAATTATAATTTTTTTAAACATAATAAACATGATAAACATCAAGGATTACAGAACAAAGTTAAACAGGACCAGCAAAGATTTTTAGTTTAAAGCAAGAAATGTTAAAAAAGGAGATATATGTAGATGAATTACTTTTCATCATCTGATTATTATGTTGGAGAAATACAAACACTTCTCAGAAATGAGAGACAGCTGAGAGCAAACATGAGATCATTAGCTTTCAAAATCACCACTGGAGACTCTCAGCATTTTTAAAGTGACCGTCAAAAGGGTTTCTCAGCAGACTCACACAGAACTGTCTCTGTAACACAACACACAACCCTGTGCAATAAAACTGCCTTTACTGCCATTTTTCCAATTATTTTTCCAACCTTTTCCTAAATTATTTTGCATTATTATAACATTGCAGAGGAAGAATACTTGCCTATAATTACATTTAAACAAAAAACATCACTAAATTATTTTTATCTTCTGACTGAAACTGTTTTTACTCGTCTACAGTGAGTGAAAGAAATATTTCCTCTCTGCACAACAAATGCAAACACAATTACACATTTAAACCTGTAACAATGTGAACGTATAACATCATCCCTTAATACCTGTGGGGTCACTGTGTTTATCTGTAAAACCTCATTTGATTCGTCACGCTGCATTAGAAATAATGCTGTCCTGGATTACTGAGGCTAACGTAACTCTGGAGGGTGATTTTGAGGTTTAGTGTGAAAACACAAGGATGTAAAACAAGCCAAAGGTACAGAAAGGTTTCATATTATTGTGCCTTTGATGAAGCAGCGAATGGGGCATCTGCTGTCCCATATGGTGCGAACGCTGACTCAAATCTCAAACAGCCAGCCTGAGGGATTTGGTCCATGCCAAATACCACCTACATTCAAAACAAACACTCCTCCACAGTTGTTGTGGAGTGTTTTTAAGTGTTTTAACTGCGCTACAATCTCACTGTGCTCATCCCAAAACTTCAGGGCATTGCGCTCTTTGTCTGTTTTTTGTGGCTGACTGATGAACAGAGAAGACAACTTCAAATCTGCAGTAAACACGTTCTAATTCAAAAAATACAACCGTAGACAAGAAATTGGCAATTTTAAAGTGACACTTCACCCTAAAAAGACACCAAAACTCTTCTATTTACTCACCCTCATTTCAGTTCAAACCTGTATGACAGTGGCACCCATTGACTTGGTAATTGTAACTGTATGGACACAAAAACCACTGAAACATTTCTCAACATTTCCCCTTTTGTGTTTCACAGGTTTGGAATGACATGGGGGCGAGTAAATGATGGAAAGGTTTTCATTTTGGGGTAAACGGTCCCTTTAAGTCTCAGGCTCTGGAGTAAATGGTGCAGCTGGTGTAAATGACTCTTTTAATGTGAGAGAGGAAATCAATATGATCTCTGATCTCCCCCATGTGGCTGCAGGTGCATCGGGGCAGTTCAGAGTAAAGCTGACTGTAGCTCTCATAACAGAGATAAAACCGCCACCGTTATCTGCCCCAAAACATCACTGTTATGGGTTCTGTAATGCAGTCCGGACCGACACCTCAGGCTACCAACACAGGAGTCAAATAACTCCTTTTATATTTGTACAAAAACATTTTGTGAACTGTTTTATTGACACATTTTAACAATATTTTTCATTCAAGTCAATGTTGGTCACATTTGCTTTTCACACTATTACGGTACGTTCTGCTTTCCTAACTGCTGCGAGTTATATTTCATTTTGACTATATTAGGGTCAATCTGAGATTCAGCTCTTGAGAGCTGTGTGAGGGATATCTGGATACAGTAATCCAGAGAGCACACTTTCATTTAAGACTCTATACTGTAAATAAAAGCTTAAAATTAAGCCCCAATTTCATGGCTATGTTTTTAGATTAAGACCTAGTTTCACGGCTGCCGTCAGGAACCATCACTTTATTTTCGTTTGGTCTGTTGCGAGTTAATTGATCTCTTCGTGGACTTAAATCTCAACTAGTCACTAACAAAATGCTTCAGGGTTGAAATAAACCTTTAGCAAACAATACACAGCCCGGGGCTGTAAATGTTTCACTTTAAAGTGTGGATTTTCTCAGTAAATTAAATCAGTGAGCCGCGAGATACGAGCGTTGCGGTAAACACAGGTAAGGGTTGTAAGCACAATGAAAGCAGGGCACCTAAAACACTCTGACCTGCAGCAGAATCCGTCACCGACTCGAGTGGCTTGTTGTTTTAAAGCACTAGAACAGTTAGAACACTATTAGAACAATTCTTACATTACATACTTCATTATCCTCACTGCAGGTGGCTACTGTTGCCGGGCAGCATAGCAACTTAATTGGCGCATTAAAACCGAACATGAGGTCACAGGTGTTTTCAGTCACGCAACTGTTTTGCAAGTTGCTCGTCCAATCAGAATGCAGTGTCACTTTTTGTTTTAGGGCCACGATTCGCTGTTTATCATATGATGTTTGAAGACTGAAAAAGCAGAAAATGGAAAAATGTTTGAAAAGTTGTTTAAACAGAGAGAAATCTCTTCTTTTTTAGTATTTGATCATCAAAAAACAGCTCATAGCTTTCTTTGCCTAAGAACTGAACAAACAGGGCACACTGCAGACACGCTTATTAATATTCACTCTTCATGAGTAAACAGGATCTGCGGCTCTGAATTTGTGGTCAAATTAAAGGCTGTGAACGCCAATCCAACCTCATTAAGCAGCGCCGCATCTAGCTAGTTTCCTGCTGTCCAAGCCGTCATCTGTAACCCCCAGTCTTACAAAAATGACAGCTGTGAAAATCAATGCAGCCCGTTTGAAACACCTGTCATCTCAGTTCACCGCCAGATGTACATCTGTTCTCCACAGACAGTAAAGATTTCTGTTTTGAAGGCATGTCTGATCTGTGGGTCGCTGTGTAGCTAATGTGTGACAGGGTATTATTTCAACTTTGGGAAAAGTGCAAACTTAGATCCTTAGTTTTGCCCCTAGTGTACACTTCAGACAGACCGAAGATATTGCAACCAGCTGCTGAAACAAACTGCTTTAAAGCCAACAGGACTACAGTGACACAAATCTGTCAGAGAAGCTTTCAAAACACCTATAAAAGAGAAGATATTAGGCCACAAACACTGATAAATTTACCCTCTGATAAAGTGCATCTGCTACTAAAGGCCAGGGTCCACACAAACACCAGAACACTTCATCTGTTGTTTATCATTTGATAGAGCGCGTCATGAAAACATTGCATTTTTATTTATTTAAGCCACTTACGAAACGAGCAAAAGAAAAACTGAATAGAAAAGACTGTTTATCTTTTCCCATAGCCTACATGGCTTAAAATATCTTGAAAATACATTTCCAGGAAACTGTATTTGCTTTTCTAACCCTATATATGCAAAGGCAGACAAAAACACAGGAAATAAACTCTAACACACAGAGCTGAACTCCAAATAAACAACTGGGGAAGCTCAGAAACGTCTGAAACAACTTCAAAAACACCAACCATCATTTCTCAAGTCTTTCTCCACTCATCTCCCAAACGGCTGTTTTCCTGAAAACCTTTGGACAGAGTTTTAATGGTAATTAATTTTATTCTAGGATCAAAAAGGCTTCTGAAGGGCAGAAAGAGTCGATCTTTTCATACCCAACATTCAGGAAGTTTTACGCCTGTCAGCGTTTAATCGGGGCTGTTATTAATTGCATGGTGAGACACGGCTCTGTCCAGGGCTGAACTGTGGTCGGGCTGCAGAGACGGACTGTTGTGAGTGGCATTAAAACACTGATTGCAGATCAGATCTGCGCCACTGCATGAAGCAGAGTGCTGTGGAGTAAATACACAGGAAATTCCCAAAGGTTCAATTCCAATTGTTTTCAACTCTGTTCCCCCATTGGTAGTGACTACTGGAACCGATAATTTTCCCGACATTAAGATTCACAATAATGTGAATTATTGTAGAATCTGTGTAGAACCTTCCACAACAAATAACATTTTAACCTTGAGTTACATAAAAAAATAACATTTACGTCTGAACAATTTCACAAAAATAGTTTCTTAACATTTATAAGCTTAAAATGAAATCATCAAGCATTACAATGGCCATTTAAAATAATAATGAAATATACTTCTAAAATGCACCACATTTACGAATGTGTGAAAGATTAGTTAAACTCATTCAGCCGTAAGAAACGGGTTGTTAAATCTTCAGTAAAATCTTCACCTGCTGTCCCAGCGAGACTTTGAGGGCGATTTCTTAACCAGATTATACGGCTGCAGAATTAGTCCAACAGCTGCCTGGTGAATCCCGATCTTTATCCCAGTCACCACACAAGAGCCACACTGTTCCTCCCCACCAACACTGTATACCAGTGAACTACACACCACTGTACCTCTATACACAGCAGAACAGACATTTCTACAGTAGATATGATGGACAACAGCGTTGAGGATTCTGAAGAGACTCCATTTATTCTAGTTTCAATTATTAGATTATACAAACAGCAGAAAATAAGAGATTACCTGTCAGCCACAACATTCAGAGATGCCTGCACATATAACATATGCACGACCCGACATTTTCCTTAAGCTGTTGCTGTGCGTAAGGACGCGTCTCCTCAAATCCCACAAAACAACTTCTGCCTGCAACAAGGGGTGGCGACCCCCAGGCGCAACACACCCTCCTCCAACCCCATTATACAGCCCTCAATGACTCAAAGACGTCTATCTGTGCTCGTCTCGTCTACAGAAGTTGTAGCGTGTCCGTATTTCCAACGATAAGAGACGATGCATCTGCTGTACATTGAGATTCAAATCACACTCTGCGTCGCCAAGAGGACCGGTGCGCGCGCTGGCGGTAGCCAAGAAATAACGCGAAGTTTTCCGCCGACTGCAGCAACAATTATTGTAAAAACAGGGAGGCAAAAAATAAAACAGTCACTAGGAAAACCGTAAACAATATACCTATGTAAAATTGCACTGTACATTTACAAGATGTGCATTAACGTTTAGGTGCGCTAATGCATGAATGCACTATTAATGCCGCGCTGCATGCATTCGTGTTTCACTCGCATTTACACGCATGCATTTGTAAAGTGAAACGCAGACTGCACATGCACGCTCGCAGTCGTTCACGTTTTTATTTAATCTGGCGATTGTAATAAACAAACCGTGAATTGTGAGATATCGCACACGTTGTGCCCTTGACACGCAACAGCCGACCGCCCTTCGATGAGACGCAGAAGATGAGCGCAGCTACAGTCTGTCCGACAGATGCTCCTGCTCCTCAAACGTCAATTTTAAGAAACTTACACCAAAAAACGTCTCTACGTTTCATGCATTTATCCAGGTTTCCATATTTCGCACGTGTTTTTGTGTAATACTGCGCTGCGTAAAAGGACAGCTTTGGTTCAATATTATTTAGGCTGCATGATGGCCGTTCATCCTGCAAGGCAATGTGATGTTAGGTCTATGAATCCATAAAATAAACCACATACCTCTCCACACGTTCTGCTGAAGTCCTGCACGCAATACCGTCTCAGTGTCCTTGTAAAAAATCAGTGCTGGAGAAAAATCCACAGACCAAAACCATCCGGCAGCTCTTAGGTTCCGTGCGACGAAACGCGTGGCGATTAAACACGCGTCGTTTGGTTACATCCATTCATGCGCAACCTTCGGCGAGCGCGTGGCCGGGTCTGCAGGTATCCGTGCGGCAGGGACGCGCTCACTGGCTACTGCTGCCGCGTCTCCGGGCGTCCCACTGTGGGAGTCGTGCTGCGTCGCCAAGGAAAATATGATGACAACACCTGGCGCTGTGCAGGAGAGTCAGCTGATTCCCGAGCAGGCGATTGGTTGCTGGCCGGTGGTTGTCACTCGGTTCCCCAGCAGAGCGCCATCTGTTCAGGGATTGTTGTGATGCGAACAAAGGCGGGCGCTGGGGGTGCGCGGTGGGGATAACGCGGGGCGTGGAAGCCGAAATGCTAAGGAGGTGATATTCTGTTGTGAAACCGTCTTCCCTCCTCCTCCTCCTCCTTGTCGTTGTGATGGAGGACTCTGCATGGTGTCTCCGTCACCAAAGGTTTACAATGGGACAAAGTCCCTTTGTTTGGCTGCTTCTCCTGGGGAAAGTTTTTCTGAAATCATCCACCCTTGTGAATCGTTCTAGAAAAGAAATAACACACTTAAAAACTTTCTTCTTTAAACAAGAAACATTCATGATTCGCTTATGAAATCAGAGCATGATAAAATGTCTATAATTCAGGGTTTGGAGAAAACAAGTTTTCCTTATAAATAATCTGCCAATAAATTAATAATGTTCAGAAACCTCTCGTGAGATGTAGACTGAACTATTTCAGAGCTAATTTACTCGCCTGTTAATTAATACGCCTAAATTAGGCACAAACTTAATAAGGAAAAACAACACACCATACACAGTAAGGTAGGTAAAAAAATCTCACATCCTGATAGCATCACTAAGAGCCTTAAACTCCCCAAATCTGAGTCTCTCTCAGTCTCACGAACGTCTCGGAGACAGATGACTGTGTCACCACCGGTGCCCCTCCTCCCAAAAACATGAACAGAAGGAACAAAATCTCTTGTCTTGGGGTCACAATGGTGACCATGTTTGGGGTGGAGGTCGTGACCTCTTCCACAGAGCAGGGGTGGGAAGGAACGAAACTGTGGGTGAGACAGGAAAGAGTCTTTCAGCCAAAAATTCTCTCACATGCAGCACAGCGACCTGAAGCTTGCCCGGCAACGGTTGCCAGGCAGATCGGACGGCTTGATATCCTGACGGGGAGTCTAATCTCCTGCAGCCCAGCAAGTTGTTCACATGTTCACTCATTTTTACTCTCTCTACCGTTTAGCTACTAGACTGCCTGCAATTTTCTACCATTAAAAACAGAATTATAGCGAACTGAAAAGGCCTCGTACTTCCTTTATCTGGACCAGAGGGAACCACAGAGATCCATTATCATAAAGTACTGAATGAACCCGTTTAATCAGTGCATTGCAGAACCCAGATTCACAGATTGAATCCACTCATTTGTAACACTTGAAGTCTGATTAACAAAAGCCATGAAAACAAACAAAAATGTTTTGCTTTGTGGTTTTAATGGAATAATCAGTGATTGAATGAACTGATCAGGAAACTGCAACACTAATGGACTCTTAACAAACAAATAGTTTGAATTAAACTTCTGTTAAGGTAAAATAACATCTAAACACACTTTAATCTAAACAGCTTGATGTTTGTAGAAATCATCAATTTTGCTTTATTGAAAGCAAAATTCTACAAATTTACAGATAAAAATAGTGATTCACCAAACACTCAGATATTTACCATCATCTTCTATTGCAATGAGAAAATGTGTAACTATGTGTTAATATTAATTAAGATGATTTAACCAGGAAACCTTTATCTTTGCGTTTTAATAATTCACGCAGGGGGTTCAATTAAGACCTCAAGTAAGAACACAGGTTTAAAATTTAAAGAACTGCAGTATTTCATTTCTAATGTTCAGAATCTTCCCTCACAATCTCCAGCTCTCAAAGGAGCAGATTCACTCGCCTACAGTAACACAAATGGCATTTAAATATTAACAACTCTGCCTGGTTACCAAAAACATGCGCATGAACATGCATTTACCGTCTTACGATTCATTTCTGCTGGATTCAACCTCTAGATAGACTTTCATTGGTTTATTATGTTGATTCAGTCACTTCAAATAATGTTATTAAAATAACTTTTTGCCTTTATGACAGTTTATCTTGCTATTTATTTCAGCACCATGGATAGTGGCAGAACATTATTACAGTCATTCTCTGCAGAGCTGTGGTTAGTGCTAAACTAAACTAAACTAACTGTGTGTGTGTGTGTGTGTGTGTGTATGTTTGAGTGAGTGTGTGTTTGAGTAAGTGTTTGTTTCTGAGTGTGTGAATGTGTGTGTGAGTGTGTGTGTGTGTGTGTTTGAGTGAGTGTGTGTTTGAGTAAGTGTTTGTTTCTGAGTGTGTGAATGTGTGTGAGTGTGTGTGTGTGTGTGTGAATGTATGTTTGAGTGAGTGTGTGTTTGAGTGTGTGTGTGTGTGTTTGAGTGTGTGTGTGTGGAGAAATAAAACAACAAACATTCTCTGAACACATATTGAAAATATATACTGAGCAACAAACCAATCTGAGCAAAAAACTCTAATAAGGGCTATTCGTATTATCACACATGGTTTCCTGTCATTAGCTCATGGATTCATTAAATCAACAACAAATCACATTTAATAATGACATCCCACCTGTCCTGGATTAGAGGAAATGTGATTATGTGCATCTGCAGGGACGAGCGAGGATCAGATCTACTGCAGAGCACCAGAAACTCTCTCTCCGGGCGATACACTGAATATTTTACGCTGCACAAGCGTCTGTGGCTGTCAGTTTAGACTTCTCACTGTCCTGGACCATTCTGAATAAATGTTTTACAGTACACCTAAAGGCACTCAGAAGTGTTTACAGTGTCTCTGTGGTTCATTTTAGCCACGGGAACGATGTACCCTCCCTGCAAAAATAGCACGTCTACCTCATTTATTGATTTCTCTGCCTTAGTCATCACCTTTCAAACAATATTACAAAATCAATTTAAGCCTCAAAACTTTTTGTCATATCAAGATATAAGACGCACCCAACTTCCAACATGTGAAGAAAGCCAAATTATTTGTCCCTGTAGCTCAACAGGTGGAGTGTGCCTGCAACGCTAAAAAATTGGTTTAATCTCAGGAGTTTAAGCACTGATCAAAAGCGCCGATATAAATGCACTGTAAATTGCTCTGGATAAAAGCATCAGTCAAACCCATGAATGGAAATGTTCATGAGAAACTGTGAAGGCAGTTCACTGCTGAATAAAGATTATTCTCCTGCACACTTTACAAACCAAAGAATTTAATTATTACTCCGATAAAAACCCAGAGGACTCATTTATGTTACAGAAGAGAAAGTGTTTCCTTTAACTGTAATATGTGTTAATACAACAGATTTGAAACACTATTAGCCGATACACCTGATATCAGATACCACGTAAAAACTTCCAGCAGGGCTGTTCCTAAATTTCTGTCAGATACAGGAACACAAGCTACCCCACGCACAAACCCAACATTATTTTGAGATAAGAGACAGAGACAAATCTCCTCTCAGCGTAGAGAGACAAAGATCTGAGCAGAGATTCACGAGGGATTTTGGGTATTAGCATGTAAGGTAACAGATGGCATTGCTTTCTCTGCTCTCCAGTTGCTAAGGCAGGGATGCTTCAACAACTGATCTTACAAGACACAACAAATCACACATTCCTTTAAATAACATTAATAATTACAGTAACGAAAATATACAATCCCAAACGGTTCTGTGAAAAATGTTGTTGAATTCGGCTCATGAACGATCATGTTTCCAAAAACTGACACAAGACAGTTAAATAACAGACATTACTTTGATATTGGTTGCATGTTCTTCAGTCTGAGGGACTTTAACTTGACGACATGGGAACTGTGGATCACACCTGCTGGTGTGAAGAAGAGGAATTAGAGAACAATGATGCTCCTCAACCTCAACAGACGTTCATTCAGCGCGTGTGAATTCAGAATGAATCCATTCTGCTCAGCTGACTGGCGTTTCAGACAGAAGGGGCTGAAAGCTGGACTGCCTGGGGTTACACACACCAAACTACCAGCCAATGTGAAGCCCCCCCACCACACACAGATTAAGACACTTATAATAGTTACCCAACAACAACAACAACAGGGCAGCCGCTGGCTTCTTATCTTTCATTGGATTATAATCAATGAATTCATGTTTAATCTCCGTCTCAGTAAATAAAATGACTTTTATCAGAACATTTATCGATAATTCTACACAACCTAATTTATCTGTTATACAATTAGTGAGCAAATTTGTCTGATTCACTTATATAAAAAAACGGCACAATCTAGCATAAAGTCTTTACGCAGAGCCGCACAGTAACCTGGCGTTACACAAATGTGACATTTGCCGTCTGCCGTGACTCTCCTCTGAGACTTTAATTGAGGAAGAGGACGAATCTGTGGTAAATTAAATCTGCACACTGGCTCACAAACCCCCCCGAGACCCCCTAAAACAACGACAGCATAAATCTGAGGTACTTTAACCTTATTTGCGGGCAAATAACAGACTTCAAGCCTATTAGCATCAACCTCATGAAAGCAACGCTTCACAGCATCTCACAGACAATGTGAGCTCTGGTTTTCCCGCACACATCTGCCGGCCCCACCAGAAACTGGGAACGCTGCGTCTTTTTGCTACGGCTTACAGCACAAGAGTCATTTTGTCTGCCTTGAATTGACACGGCTGTGTTTGTTTACCCGCTGCAGCGAGAGCAGATGGGGTAACATCATCCATATTCAACACCCTGATGGCTGTTACCTTGACCCTAATGCCGGGATCCTGCCCTGCACTCTGTCAGGGTTCAATAGAGGCTCCACGACTGCGGCAGAACCCTCGGAGAACCCTCATTATATCAGCGGCTGGGAAAGACGAGAGACGACCCTGTTTCTGCCTCCCCCACGCCTGAGATCTTCATTCCAACACTCGGGTTCTTCAGTAATGACTTTCAGAATGGAACATCTGCCAGAGAAAACAAAGCACACAATGGGTTGACACCAGGCCAGGAGAAAAGCTCAGGCCTTCAGCTCAAAGTTTTGCTCAGAATAATCAGTTGGAAATGCAGAGGAAGGGTTTGTGGGAGCAGAGAGCTGATGATGATCCCACAACCTGAGATTTTTTTAAATGTCACACCAATATTGTTTTAACCAAAGTTATGCTAAACTAAAAACCAGCAGAACATTTCTGCTCATGCATTTGACACGTTCATCCATAACACTTATAGTGCCCTAAAAAATATATATTATTATTATTATTTATAAAAAATTTGACTACTTTCTTATTTATTGTCTGTTGCTTTTTTTGCACAATCTAGCAAATGTGACGATTAGAGTCCCAAATCTTGAATGTTCAGGTTGTGTGTCTCTGACTCAAACCCATGAAGTTCTGTTGCTAGCGCCAGTTCTACCAGTTTGAGCTATAGGATATAAGTGATGCACTCTTTTTGTTTAAATATTGGCATTTGAGGAAGAGAAATGACTTTTGTAAGTCTTAAGAGAAATGACTTTTTTTGGGACGTAAATGACTTACGTCCCAAACATGCAGAGACATGCAACATATCTTGCAGAGACACAGTTAACATCCGATCACAGGAGCTTCAACATGTTCCTGCAAACAGAGTGAATGTAAAGCCATAAACGTAAACAAGCCCAGAAACATTTGCAGCTATTCAGCTAACAGGGATATTCTCAAAACATTGGCTAACATTCTCTGAAAGTTATCAAGAAGTTTTTGTAGTAATGGTTTTTTACCTAAAAGAGAAAACATCATCGGTCACGATCCTCTGCTCTGAAGAGAAATAAAAAACAATAAATTACAAACAATAATAATAATAATATTGTATTAATAATAAACTGTTGAATTATCTGAGGCAGGTGAAGGAGATGGAAACACGGATTTGACTAATGTGCTGGTATCTTAAATCCAGGCCATTTAACATAAGATCTGTTCTGTCTTTCCATCTGGGAATGCTGAACGCTGCGTTATTCCACATCAGGTAAATGCTGGGATTACTGGAGCAGCGCAGGAAACTGTCAGGTTTGATAGGATACTGTCTCCTGAGTTTTGATCATGTTAATACATGACTGCTGTTACGCTGTTGGAGGTTTATTTCAAACCACGCCGTGAAAAGTGAGGGAATTCAAGAAAGACATTTATAATCTTCTACATGCTGGAACAATGAAGATCTTTGAAGATCCTCAAATGTTCTTGATGTAAACAAATGTTGAGTTGTGCTGTAGAAAATCTCTGTAATCATAAGCATAAAAATAGCTTAGTGCATTAAAACCGTATTAAGCTATCTGTCACTATAATCATTTATGAACTATATAATTAGGAACTTGGTGATGTAATAGATTTACAAAACTGTCTGCAACTGAATGATGTGAGTTTGCCTTGAGCTGATCTGACCTGTCGTGTCAAATAAGACTCTAATTGAAAAGACAACACATCATTCACAATGAATTATCCAGTTTCTCCGTGACACTTTATAGTGAGTTATTACAGACAACTGACAGAGCATCAGTGATGTGTTGTGACACAAGGTTAAAACTCATCTATCTTTCCCTCTCTCCCTCTCCCCCTCTCCCTCTCTCTCTCTCTCTCCCTCTCTCTCATCATCATCATCAAACTCATGAAGTTTAGAAACTTCATAAATATTTGTAATGCAAAGCAAGTAATTGTAAGGACCAGCACTCATCATTTGCACAGCACCTGCAATTTAAGCTCCGCCCCTCTTCCAATAAGAAATAAAACAAAATGAAACAAAGACTCAGGAAACAAAAGACTTTATTCCAGTGAGGTTTCGTCTTCCTAGAGTCAGCTTTTGTAAAATTCTGGAAACGCTGAGAAGCTGTTCTTCATCATCAAAGCCGCTTCCATCAAACGTTTCAGAGGCACGACTGCGACAGAACCTCCAGAGGTCACCTCTAAAAACACGCTTCCTCAAAAACCACACATTCATTTCCAGTCCGCTCTCCACAGATGCTCCAATAATATCCATCACCACTCTAATAATATCCATCACCACTCTTAGTTATATTAGCTTTGGCACATTGTCACGTTTGATATACACCTTCAAAAGAGTGGAAGAGTGTTAGCCAGGCCTCTTTTAATATTTAAACACCCCAGATGTAAGAGCTTTCCAGCTCAGAATATTACAAGAGAGCCGCTACTGTTGACAAGATCCTCATGAACATGTTGTAAACAACAGCGATTGTCTCTCCGCCAACCTTCAGGTAACATTCTCAGAACATTGGCTAAAGTTCTCTCAAAATGCACAGAAAACATTTGAAAAACATCTTTCCTTAGAGTTTAAAAAGTTTAAATAACATTTTGTTTGTTTTTAATAATGTTTTGAACATTCCTAACACATTTAAAATAACCTATTAATAATAAAAACAAGCATTTTAAACAACTTAAAACTGTTAACTGTGTCCTGTCACCTTTAATCTTTACATGTGTCCTGAAAACAGATCATATTCCTAAAAACCTACAAATTTCTGCAACGTCTATAATAACATCAAAGAGCTTGTTGAGGTTGATCAGTTAAAATCAGACACACTTAAACTAGGCCAGTGTTCTGACTGGAGGGCGTCTCCTGAGACTCAATAATCCTGCAGCGAATTCTGGGATACATCTTGCTAACTATGGGGGGAAACGCTGACCTGACGGTATTCAAACACATCAGTGGACTCTCACTCACGCGACGCATTTTTGATCTATAGTTACAATACAATACAAAAATAGTACAAAAATACACAACAGTTATGTATTTTTATATTACACTGTAAAAAAAATGTTTGAAAACGTGCCTGTTTGTTCCTTCAGATAAAAATACTCCACAATCGCTATAAATAGTGCAACCGTTACCTGAGGATTTATTAAAAATGACTTTGGTTGGTGTAACTTAATATAGTCCATTTGATTTAAATAAGATCAGTGACTAAACATGTTTAGTCAGACGACTGGACCACGTCTTCCCGTTTCCAGAAGCTATTTTCACTCCTTTGCACTCACTGCACTTGTTTACCTTGTCTTTGGTCTCAACGGATTGTTGTCACAGCAGCGAGATGATGTAGAGTTGACATGGTTACAGTCCCCTCATGTTTCCTGAGCACTGCAGGGAGGGGCATCGGCACAATTAGACGGATGCTGAGAGCTCCTAATGGCTAAGAATGAGAGTGTCACAGAGGTTATGTTCAAATTAAACTTTTACAAACCTGGTTAGTTTCTTCCAGACCAAATGACCTGATCTGAGCGATCTGTTTAACTGCTTTATATTCTCCTGCGGTGCATCAACAAACTCATGCTTCTACTTCTATGTCTCCCAAGGCAGCATAATGAGAAACATCTGAAAAATGTTAAAAAGAAACATCTAAATCAAAGGCCTAACTGAGCGCACTGAGAAACCTCTAAGCAATACAGTTTTTATCCTGAGAAAAACTCATTTATTGATGTTAATTTTATCTTTTATCCTGTGCACATTCAGATCTCTGATGACCTCACGCTCTCGTGTGATATAGACAGCAAGCACTGTTTAAAAGCCACTTCGTTCCACTTAACGTGAGTTTGGACGCTCCTGCTTGTGAGATGACCAATCTCAGTACGTCTGATTGAACAGAAAGGTCATTTAAATTAGCAGGAAATGAGATGCAGTATCAGGCCATTAGGTGTGTGACAGGAACACATGGTTTAATTTCAAACTGACTTCATAACTGGTTATCCTCTTAAAAACAGATTTCCAGGAGGTATTTCAGAGTCGCCGCTGAGTGATGGAATAATCACAGTTTTCATATCACATGTCTGATGAGCGACACAGAGACAGAACGAGACAAAAAATACTCTCAACTCACAAATCCTGTTTTCGCTGAAAACCACAACAAACATTTTTTCAGTCTACATACTGTCACTGCAGCGTGTGGCGGTAGCGAGTTCAAAGTTACAGACTGCAGCTTTAGTAATTAACATGAATCAGCTGATTGAATGGAGAGTGTTTATGGCTGCCAAAGCAAATGAAATAATTTTATCAGTTCTGTGCAAGGCATGCTGGGAAAAAAGCTGGGCATGACAGGCTGTTTGGCAGACCTGCACCCAGAGGCAGCGTCACATATAAATGTGTTAAAGAGCTAAAACTTCTCCACCATTAAATACTGCTGAGGCAAGCATGACTATTATGATGTAAGTAAGAGGATTGGAACAAACTTGCATGTAAATGCTCTTATCGTTTGAGCTACAGATATAAATGATACATCAGAAAGATGTGCTTTAAATGATCGGGCTAATGGTGTTCACACAATAAATCCCAAACACTTGCAGTACATCCTGTTTTTCTAGAACAGGTTAGCAACCACCAGGCACACATGCTCCAAACCATCCAGATGCCTTAGCAACACCACGGCAACCCAATATCAAGTGTTTTGCATGACCAAATTCTACTCACAATATCTGTAAAATAAAAGTCTTAAACGATAATGTTTTACTATGACACTGATCATTGTAACAAAGAGCAACGATTTATGTAATCTTTCAGCATCGATAATGGATTACCATGAATAATGTTCGTAATCCTTTAGCAACAATAATTAATGCATATCACGCACATATTAGGCCCTGAAACTGCGGAAGACTGAAAGAGTGATGAGCAATCATAAAGCCATTTGTACAGAGCCATTGGAAAAATGAGCCCTGGCATCTCTCTATAAAACCCTTATTGGTGTTCTGGAAATGACGGCTGCTAGTAAATCTCTGCAGCATGTAAACAGAGGCTGATCCACATTAGTAACGGCTAATTATCTTTTAACGAGTTTGGCGACTGGGCATCGCGCACCGGAGGTGACACAGATCACTACCGATCGCTTTCCGATTTTTTTTTTGGATTCCCTATTGCCCAAATGATTAGGATACATACTGTACGCATGAATAAAACATAGTATATATGTGAAGCACGCATGGGTAATGACACTATAACTCACAAAATGGAACTTGTTATGGAAATGATGGCAGATTGCCTGAGGCTCGTGCCAAAATTCATGGCGATGACCTAAAAACAGCAGAAACGGTTTTTACACGAGTCACCATGGCGATAGACGCGTCCCCGGTGTTTTGCGACTAGCGACATCCTTCCGAGGAGCCCGCAGAACAAAGGTAAGACGCATTTAAAGCGTGCAGTTTGTGAAGGTTTCAGACAGAAAAACTCAAACATCCTGGACGTGTCAGACCCTGGTGTCAACGCTTTGAAAATACTGTAAGTTCATGTGCCACCAGTGATGTTTCAATAGGGTAAACAACTTCAATCTGACTAATGTTATGGGATGGAACAACATGAAACGCTGCCATTCATCAGTACTATGGTAATGAGGAACATGTTTTTGTGTCTTAATGAGCAGAAGAAGAAGTAGATCACGGAAATGGCCGTCCACAGTCAGAGAATATACAACTCAATCTTTAAAACAAGCACAACTGCTGGAGTCATCAGCACACAAACACAACAGATAACAAAACACAAACACACTTCATCAAACCTAGAATAATGCCTGAAATTTAGATAATATTAACAGTGCAGTCAAATGAGACATAGAGAAAAAAACACAGATTTATGGTTTAATTACTTATTATACATTTACAGCCTCCCCAGCTAGCAATGTGTAAAAACATTTCTATTATGTAACAATGTAGGAACATTCAAAACATTAAATGCTTTTGTAGTAATGTTGCTGCTTGGTTATTTAACATAAACATAAATCGTTACATAAAATGTTTGAATTCAGTAATGTTTTAAACGGTTCCTCCAACATATATATGATATAGCTTAAAAACATTGTAGTATTATTACTGAAATAACTTTTAAAACATTTTAATGTAAGCCAATGTTCTGAAAACGTTCTTAGTTAGCTGGGATAAAACTTTATTATAGCAAAGCCACACACCTGTTTTAGCCTGGTTACAGATGACCAGTACAAACTTTCTGACACCTGGACTCCAAACAAACAAGAAACAAAGAGACACCTGCAGCACACAGATTAAGACACAGATTATTCATCACAGCCCGATTACAGCATCTGCACAGCAATGACCTTCACAGTCCTGTGAGAAAGTCGATTGATAATCCCTGTTTAAACATAGCCCAGATGAAGAGGATTCTGGGATGAAAGAAATGCACTCGGCAATCAGACCCCTGTGCACATGTACAACTCTGTATCTGCAGAAGCACATACACTGTCAA
Organism: Yasuhikotakia modesta; assembly: GCA_036877545.1. Taxonomy (NCBI): domain Eukaryota; kingdom Metazoa; phylum Chordata; class Actinopteri; order Cypriniformes; family Botiidae; genus Yasuhikotakia; species Yasuhikotakia modesta. The sequence continues at coordinate 17,418 of JBAJNP010003119.1, read as the reverse complement.
CTACACTCAAAACACACACACAAAAAAATTCACACACACAGACAAACACACGTGTTGTTTTTAGGCTAAGCTATGCATCAGGATATGGAGGAACACTGTAAGCAGTTCAGTTGCTGGACTCTACATACATAAGCAGCTTTAGTGGGTTAAGACTGCAGAACTTGTTGCCATGGAGCACAGAAGACGGTTACTTGGAAACCAACTTCTTCTAGATTCATAAAAACTGAATTTCTTCTGTATATGGAAATATTGAGAAGAAAATGTTTTGTTTATTTATTTATGCAACTCTCCAACTTTTATCCCCGTCTTTCAAGCCAATAAATAAACAGCATATGTTTGTGTCTGGAGTCCCTGCAGAGCTGAACAGAGGCTCAGACAGGATATGACACGCAAACGAGACGCTGTGGAGCCCGAGCTGAATCCTGGGCAGATGAAACACAGGTGGTGCCACTGTGTGTGTGTATATATGTTTGTGTGTGTGCCTGTATGCGTTTATGTGTGTGTGTGTCTGTATGCGTTTATGCATTTATGTGTGTGTGTGTGTGTGTGCGCGCTCGTGTTTGTGTGTGTGTGAGTGCATGTATGCGTATGTGTGTTTTCTGGTATTCACTATGTTATGGAAACAAAGCCCTCTGGTATGTAGTAATAGTGATTTCTGACCTAATGAAACAGTAAAAACAGCCTGAACTTGCTAAATCAGCACAGATACGAATATAATCATAAACAGCTACTGCTTTCAAAAAATGGGCCAATCGCATATCAGATATAATGTGTGAACTTCTTCCATTTTTGAAATTCTTGATTCTGATTGGTCAATCACAGCATTCAGCGGTCAGATGTTTTAAAACATTGATTTAAACTTTATGTAGCAGGTGACAGCAGATAAAACAAACTCACAGAGATTGTGTTTGACTCTATTGAATGTTGCTTTAATTAGCCGTTCTCTCAGTTCAGATCCACAGTCAGCTTCAGCAGAAATCAGTCATGAATTATTCAGTGTGGAACACGACCCAAGACATTTCTTGCTCCGATTATCCCAGAAATGTCATCCAGTGAGGGTTCAGCTAGGAATTCCCTTCAGGAGACGTCCAGCTACTGTTTTCAATCACTCAGCATTTGAGAACATGCCACGAGAAGCAACACAGCATTCGTGACCTTCTAGCTACTTTTACTCCTGTTTGCACTAACCTGGTTTAGGCTGTTATGTCCATGATTTCAGCTGCAGCTGTAACCCACAAAATGTGTTTGTGTGTCACGGCCTCTAAACCACAGATGCAGAGCAGATTAAACAATAAAACGGGTCACAAATCTGCGGCCCAACTGATCTGATGCACAAAACTAACATGGACAACTCACAGCTGAACAACAACTTCTGATGAACAAACATACTGTTACATTTGTATATTTATATAACACAAATCTCATCTATTTATCACTTTAACACTTAGCTGGTTCTCAGAACGTTCGCTAATGTTCTGTAAAAGTTATCAAAAAAGTTCTTTCAGTAATTTTTTTGTTTTTTTAACTTATCAAAAATGTTTTTTGAAGTTGTTTTATGTTACAGAATTAAAGATGTTTGAGTAACACTTCAATAATGTCTCATATAACTATCTGTAAACATTCAAAATAACATTTTTTGTTACTAAAGGAATCGTTGTGGAAACGTTCTTACAACCTGCAGAGACATACATCACTGATGACAGATCAGTCCATCACTGAACACTGACAGTCATACATCAGTCAGTCCTGCTTCAATCTCAGCTTCAAACAGCAACGAGCCTTCAATCTGAACTCAGACAACGCAGCTTCCTGACTGTAAATAATTCAACACTGAAGAGTAACAATTACATAAAGTGGATGATCAAATATTCAGCCTGGGTTCTGTGTGTTATTGACTCGGGAAGCAAGGATGCTCCTGTAACGTAGGGTAACAGTACAGGACACAGACAGGCATGGAAAACATGTGGTCAGAGCACTGCGGGGGTGTTATGTTTTCGCTCAAAGGCAAGTAGCCAAAAACACGGTGGATTGTGTGTTAAGGGATGTTAGATTTGTCAAAATCCACATCTGTTACCAGATAAAAACTGTAGATCTGTTACACAGCAGAAAGTGTTAAACTCTCTGTCTTAGCAACCAAATAAAGCAGAACAGAGCATGTGTTTAACTGAAGCTAAAATAACCTGTAAGGCTCAACTAAACTTGATCGGATTTAAAGACAAAACTATAAAAGCATTTATGATCAGAATAATCTCAAAGATAAAATTTCATGGCCGTTTAAAGTGTCTGCAACCTGACATTCTGTCGGACGCGCCGGCAGTGAGATGAAGCGGACGCTCGCTCGGGAGTGATGCTAGCCCTGAGAATCTGCAATGAAAGAAACCTTTCCTCTCCACTTGAGTAAGAGACAGTCAGTCAGCAGGGACATCAGATCTGAGACTCAGTTATCGTACTGATCACCATCCCACGCCGCAGCACAAGTCAGACGCGGGTTTGACAAAACTAAAAATGGGTCTTTTAAAGTAAGCTGAGCTCCACCATAAATGTAAATTTGGAGTCTGCATAAAACATTTCTGCAGTGAAACACACACAATACCTGTGGGAAATAAAATAGTTTCTGCTACACATCAGTGAGATTTTGGTTTCCTGCTTCTCAAACGCCTCAAAGTGTGCTTAGATCCTCTGACACTAAACTCAGTTTAATGGTCTGAGGTTCAAACGCTTTCTTTCAAAACAAAGTGACGTGAGCTACGCTGTACACATCCATACTCTTACTGTATGTCAAATACATTCTCCTTTATGTCTGTTTCAAATTCTCCTCAAAACTTTTAGGAGAAACATCTGAGGCAAAGTTGATACTTCAATGAAACCCAACTGAGATCTCATTTACTTCTCCTGAGCCTTTAAATGGTCATAAAGGTTTTCTCTGGCTGTACACAGTCCGTCTTCTAGACAAAGTGCTTCTTAAACCTACATGACAGTCAAGACAATTACGTTTCTCATTGGTATTCAAAAATCTCTCCAGAAACTTCTCTCTCTCTTCACCGTCTGTTTAGAAGCCATGACAAGCCCTTCACTAAAGAACATGTCCTCCTCTATAACATACAAACACTACCATAGAAACCATCTTTCACGCTGACAGTATAGACTGAGTTGACATACAACACACAGGTGAAATGAACATGCTTATGTCACGCATACACAGACATCTGTTGACATGACACGCATTTCAAATAATAAAGACCATTTTGAATGTGTTGTACAAAAAATCCGAAATTTGATAACTTGTCCACACAAATAAAGTGAAACGTGTTAAAAAAAAAAACACTTGTTGTACACACACACACACATGCAGCGCACACGCAACTTATGCATCAGTGATAACGGCAAACATCATGCCAGTGCATCCCGCAGGGCTCATGTTATTAGCAGAAAGATCAATGTTATGATTACATAACAGAAACACTAACACAACAAGCAGTAAACAGCATTAATATCTTGATTCAGCAGCGCTGAAGAGCTGCAATATTACACTCAAGAACAGAAAAACAACCCACAGAGATTCTCAGACACGTTCTGGGAAAACGATCGCAAGCTGTTGGAACAAACAAGCCCTCTGAGAGAAAAGACAACAGCTAGCTGCCCTTCCTGAGGCGATTCAAGCCTGTTTTAACACAGAAGACAAATACCTCAGTCTGCTGTCATGTGACTTGTGCTGCCGTCTCATTTTTTATCCATTTGGCTTGTTGGCAGTTGATGGACCTCGCCAGGCAATACGATCCGTCACGGCTGATACTGCTGCCATATTTAGCTTTACATCATCTAATAAAAGATAAAGGCAATCGAAAAATCAGACCCGGCTAACAATTTTACATTGTAGGAATGTTTCTCAACGTTTCTGTTAAATAACAAAAACATCACAATGTTGGCCTATTTAGACATTGCTAACATTTTTAGCCAAAGACACAAACAGCGACAACATCACCACTGCAAGCATGTTTATGATAACACTGAGAACATTTAGGGAATGTTAACCAACATTCAGAGAACATGCAGTGCAGAAGGTCTGCAGAGTTATTGATCATTTGACCTTTAGCATCGCAATGTCAACTGTGTGCAGACAGCAGCCGACAGCATTCATCAGAACTTCAGCAGAAACAGACCAGCATTATAAACAGATTCATATCACACACACTTTATCATTTACTGAACGATGAATCTCCTCATTACTGAATCATTTCCTCTATTGCATTAATGCAGCTCTGCATGTGTCTGAATGTGATGTAAAGACAGAAGCTATGGGCTCAGACTGATGTCTGATGTTATTGTGATTCCAGTTAAAGCTGCTCTGATGAAAGATTCACACTTACAATGAGAACATTAGACAGATTCAATGTGTTGATGCATCTAAACTCGTTACATTCACAGACAGACTGAGATCTCAACAGATGGGCAGACAAAGTCCTAAAAAACAATAACACAATTGTTTTGTGACAGACATCCTTTATCACAGCGGCTCTGAATCTGTCCTCATACTGATCTGTGTTTCTGCTGCAGAACTCATACAGTCAAAGAACAAAACTCACAAACATGGACACAGAAATTCAATTATCCCATCCATAGATCTCCACAAATGCCACAGGGGAGGAAACTGAATGTTGATCTTCCGATTCGATTGGCTCTCCAATGAAATGTAACAGCGTTACGTAATTGAATGAGTGGAAAAGGCCAAACAGAGGCAGGATGTTAAATATGAACGGATCACACAGGATGCGTCGTGTGGAGGAAATCGGACAGTCAGGGAGAAAGTGTTGAGAACGCAGCTGCCCATCAAATCCTTCTAATCTGTCAAAAAAACTCCAAAAAAAAACGTTAATCTAACAATGTTTATATTTACAACGGAAATAAACTTTGTACTTTGTGAACTTTTGAAGATGTTTACTGCCATTTAAAACTATTTATCATGCACATAAAATTCACAACAAGATGAATAAAAACGAGTGGGTGAAAGCAAGCGGTTTTTATTTTGACTGCTGGTTGCGTTTACGAAAAGCTCAGACGCGTGGATTTACTGCAGATGTTTACTGCCATATAAGACGATGCATAATGCATAATAAATCGCATAAAAAGTAGGTCAAAACTCAACCTGCATCTTAAAACACTTCTGTTGAAGTATGCGCATGATATTACAGTATCTTCAGCACTAGAGCCGCACTGCATGCATGTCTGAAACGGTGCATTTAAAAGCATGCTGATGAATAACAGGTGATTATCTTTTTTGGAAGGATAACAGGAGAGGCAGGGAAGAAAAACAGAGATCAGAAGTGTTTATAACAGAGATCACACTGTCTGTACTGTAACGGGGGTCTGTAATCGTATTCAGGAGAAGTCCGAGTTATTCAAATTGACACACAAACAGTGAACAGAACCCTTGACTGTTATTACACCAGCTTCATCATCTGTCTGGTGCTTCTTAAGGCTCAAATGCAACCGAAGAAGCCGCTCAACACACCGCATGCGGCCCAACAGATGCAGCAGTTTGGAGCAGAACCGGCGCTGAGGTCACCACGGTTACAAGAGCGAGAGAACAGGCTGATATTGGCACGAAACGTCACGTGGTGTCGCTAATCGAAGGTCGTCACCTGAACAGGTGCGCGCAGGTATCGTCGCAATTTTCGCTTCATTAATAATCAACTATGACACCAAGATGAAAAATGTATTCCAGAAAATGCAAATTAAGTTCATTAATATTAATGACTCTTACAGTAAGCCGGCCGCCAGGAGAAAATATGGGAATCTGCAAGTCAGATCAGGACTTTGGGAGGAGTTTGTTCCGCATCACAGCAGGAACAGAGTTCACATGACAACAGGAAAGAGAACCGTGTTCCTCCGGCTATAATGACAATATCTGATTTTACACATTATTCTGTTTATACACAATATACTACATTTACCTCTGAGGTCTTTATATAATGGCTCCTCCCGGTTCGGTTCTGCCCGCATTAAGACTCTGTCTGTCCACTGACACCTGTCCCATCTTTCAGCGCTACTCGTCCTTTAGCAGAGAAACACTAATGAAGACTCATTTACAGAGTGAGGGATTAGATTTAATCAGAGCTAAATGACAGAGTAACAAACGCTGAAAAGCCTGAGAGAATGAGAGAATCGGCATTCAGTCTGCAGAGAGCAAAATATGTCCAAATTATAAACACAGAACAGGAAAGAGAGAAAGCGGTTGCATTTAAAGCGAAAACTAATGAACACGCTTTTCTCAAATCTTCATTTGTTTCTTCAGCTGTAATATTCACTGTTCAGTTCTGTCAGAATTATGGACGGATTGGCTGACATTTCTGTTAGGTAACAAGAATGTTTCAATGATATTTAAAACGTTATAGGAACATTCAAAACATCTACTTTAGACACTGTATTAACATTGTGTTTGATCACAAGAATGTTATTCAAACATTTTTATTTCTGTAACTTTTTAAACATTCAACTAACAACTTAATAATAACGCTTCTGATATACGACACATAACATTCAACTAAGGTCACTGCAAGAACATTTTAACCAACAATGAACAAACTCCTAGAGAACATTAGCCAACGTACTGAGAATGTCCCCTGTTAGGGATACAGTAACAGCAAATGTCTGGCAAACGTTTCTCTGTGTTATTGGTAGTTTGTTTGAGTGGCCCAGTTTCCTGATCAGCTAACAAACAACACTGATGTACGTTTACATGAGGATAAATGTACCTTTCTGACACAAGCTATTAAGGTTTCAGAGGTTTTTAAATCTTGCTCTTTGGGTTTGTAAAATACAGTTTGTTCTGGCAGCACATCAGCTACAGAATCTCAGGAGAACAAGAAAATGTTTCATTAGATTTGAGTTTAGGAAGCTTTAAATGTGTTCTGCGGGTTCTGCTGAGCTTGTGTAACTCGTTCTGAACATTCAGACACAAAACTCCTCAGAGAAAAACATCTGCATTGGGACCATTTCTTCATTAATCGCAGTCATTACCCACACATGAAAATTCCACAACAGGTGTCAAGAAACAACATCGTACATAATTCACCACAGAGGCTGAGGAACGCGCCGCTACAGCTGTTCCTCTGTAAACGTTCTGCAACGACGCAAAGCTACGCGTGTCAGCATTAGCGCTATATCTGATACAGCCATTTCACACTGCACACAAACTGTTGCGCTATCATTTTAGCTGCTAGTTTTTGCTTTGTATGCCAAGCACCAATCTCAATACGTATTTAATATGCCCGAGTGTTCCAGACAGAAGCGATTCATCACCAGCCCCATGGCATTCTGGGTAAACTGCCCTGACAGTGAATGGCAGCCCGTGCCAAAAAGGAGACGAGTGAAGAAACGGATCCACCATCCAGAGAAACACATAAAGCATGACATTCACAAAAGGTCACACACACACACACACACACACACACACACACACACACACACACACACACACACACACACACACACACACACACACACACACACACACACACACACACACACACACACACACACACACACACACACACACACACAAGCTCTTATTAATATATGCAAGAATTGTTAGCTCACATAACTAGCATGTTAGTTTGCTGATGTACAACAGATCTGAAACACTTCTGAGGGTTCATGAGCTGTAGACAAGCAGGGACGCAGATATAATAAAAACTGTGGTTAGGAACTTAACAGACTCCTACAATCCATTTACTGACCATATAAGAAAATAACCAATTAAACATTGATCCAACATTAAAACAATCCTGTTATACTCAAATACGGCAAACGCTTTATAAACTAGCAGAAATGATAGTTTATAAATGAATTGAATGTTTTAAAAACACTGGAGTTAAATGACAGTCAGACAGACTCACACAGGTAAATTCTCAGGTAAACAGACAGCAGGTCTCTCATCAGTATTCAGTGGTCATAGAACACTGCAGTGATACTGCTGTTATCTAACTCCCCTTCCACACTGGGTGTGTGGCTTTGAGAGAGGCTACAGAGAGCCCTGCGCTTATCTGTGACAAACCAGCCCATCTGAGTCTGTCTGTCTGCCTGTCTGTCTGTCTGCCTGCCTGCCTGCCTGCCTGTCTATCTGTCTGTCTGTTTGTCTGTCTGTCATCTTGATCATCTGTTTTATAAAACCGGTCACAGCTTGGCTTTAAAACCGTACTGAGAGCTTCATATGGGAGAACAAAAACTATTCTGAGGTTCAGTCTCTCGCTTGTGCTTTTACTTTAATTCCCTCCTCAAAGGTAGTTTTCTCTAGCAAAGATGACATCTGTAGGAATAAACCTCTAGAAATATCTGTGAGGAGCTCAGAGCTGTAGACACATCAAAGGTTTGCTCCAAACATCTTCAGGACGTCTCAGTCTTATGGTTTTAATGAAGGGGATTTTTCTGCTTGTTACCCTGATAAGAGTCGCTCAACATTAGCGGCTGCTCTTTGTTTCTCTGTCTGACAGAACAGCGTGTTAATATAACACACTGTTAATATAATATATTGTAAAACTGTTGGCTTGCTTCTAAAGCGCTGCATTCTGTAATAAAATAACAGGGTAGCAGTGAGAGACGTGAAACAGCATCTCTGTGGTATTTTTACTCTTCTGCAGGACCGACATGCGGTTGAGTGGCTTCTCGTTGCTAGGTAACGCCGTTTTGTTGCTGCACAGGTGCAAGCTGCACCTGCTGTCTCTGAGTGCTGCTCTTTCATTGGTCCAGATGTATCGCGAAGCAGAATCTTGGCCAATCAGGCATTACCAAGTGTTGCCAAATGCAACTTATTGTGAGCCGTGTGAAATAAAGCCTTTAAATCAATTTAGAATCACCCGTTTATCACCGGGTCACTAATACAGCCACAATAATGTCATTCAGACCACGATCAAGTCGGGTCAAAATCAAGCCACATAAATGAATTAAAACTTTGACTTTTACAAAATTCAGTGACTTAAAATATCTGCCTATGTGCTACAGAGATAATTACATCATTGTCTTTAGTGAAGGCAGTTTTCTGACTGAATAAGCTGAACCAAAGCAAACAGAGAATCTGTGTTTTAAACTCGCCACCCGCTGCCAAGTTTAAGTCCGTTTCCTTTTCCACAGGAGTGAAACAGTAGTTTGTTCTTATGCCGCTTGAATCGGTGCCTGAAAATCTGCTCTCACAAAAACCTTTCTCTCTATCTGACCGGGACACAAACAAACTGCCTTTGGAGAAGCAAGAATTTCTGCCTATAATTAGAGCTCAATCCAGTCTCACTGAATAATAAAATGAGCATTAATTATTAGCAAATGAACATGCATAACATTACCTTACATATCCAGATTCACAACTGTGAGTTTATAATGGATCATTTGAGCTTTATAGAAAATGTCATTTTGGCTTTATTTAACAACAGAAAGGAGAAACCAGCAGTTCAGGCAAAAGTTACAGGTTGCAGCTTTAATTCTACAAAAATCCTGCAAATTTTGATTATAGTAAGACGTGGTATAATTTAATCCCCATGTTGAATACTTCCATACTTGGGTAACCCCTGAACTGATGTAGTGCACGCTTAGCCGAGATTCTTAACAGTCTCTCATTCAGGATAATGCTGCTCTGTATCTCACTGGGAGAGTAATTAACACAACCGCTGCTTCCTTATCATCTCTGATGCTCAACATTATAAAGACAAATGCGAGCGCAGCGCAGAAATGCAGACTCATGCCTGCAGTGTCTTTGCAACTCCTCTGCGTCCTTGGAACGGCACTGGACTGACTTTTGGCATGCGAATACCAAACACAACAAGTCCCCATTTCTCCCACCTTTCCTCAACCCTTGAGATCTCACTGCCACCACAGAGACCTGAGCTCAACACATGCAGTTAAAGCCCTCAGGTTTGGTTTAGAGGACTACACATCACCCTCACTTAAAATAAACACTGTAAGTTCTCCAGTGGAACAGATAAACACACTTGACTTCATTCATGTACTTTATTGATCAGTGATTCAGGTCAGTTTTGTTGCAGGGTCAGTTTTTACATGCAACACTTTCTCTGCCTGCTAGTGTAAAAGATCTGTAATATTAAATCACATTTAAATGGCCACCTGCCTGCATTAATGTCTCTTTTTCTGCACTGACATCTTTCCTGTTAAATCCTTTATCGTGGCTCTTTACTGCCCCCTGTCGATCAGATCAGCATCTCACACTGTTGCTATGACGGTATGTCTACAAATACACCTTAACTTACACAAATGAGAAGGTAAATCACTTATAAAGCAAATATTATGTCAAGAGAAAGTTTATAATATTATAACGAGACACAAACACACCAGCAGATGTCGCACTAGAGCCATAAATATTGTGTCATTCTCATAAACTTAATAATAAATCTTCATATATGTGACATTTTACATCGAAACCTTCACAAAACAACTAAACAACAACAATATAACGCATGCATGACGTTTATATAGACATTATAAGCATTATAAGCATTATAAACATTATGCATCCTGCCATTATTTACTCACCCTCAAAACTTTGAGTTTTTAAGGAATATCCGTCCGCCCTTTTCCCACAATAATCCATTAACATCCACAGGTTAAATTGTCCAGAATCACGTCATCAGAGAGAAAGAGAAAAACGCGGTTTCCTGAAAACTTGCTTTTAAATCAAATATGGAGCCTGTGACGTCTGTGACGCGTAGACGAGTCACGTGACGCACGAGAACCAATAGCCTTCGACCTTACGCCATCTTTGTAGTTTGTATAGGGTCTGGTCGAAGATGATGAGGATAATACATAAAACACATTATTATAAATCTGAAGATCAAACTGATGTCATGAGAAAACACTGCAAAACTTCCCAAATGTTAGTTTTAATACCGACCTTTAAGCGTCTTTATGATTTAAAGAGTGATATTAAAGATTTTGGCCCACCAAACCCACTTTATAAAGATGAAAAAGTGACAATATAATACAAAACAATATAATTATGATGTATGAGCATTTATACATATAGAAACACAAATGCATCTGCATCCACCACAAACAGACAACATAAAGGTTTGTTTTGATGGCTTATGCTTTTACTGTATAACAATCTTTTAAAACTTTAAACTGGGTCTACAAATGCACAGGTGGGGCGTAACAGTCGCTGTGTCACAGAAAGTAATAACTTTCCTGGATTGACATAAAGATGGGTTTGTTTTTAAACTCAGATGAATATAGAGTCTGAGAGTGAGCAGTCAAGAAAATTGGCTCAGTCTCTTCAATCAAACCTTTACAGGAGAATCTTATGCAAAGTCACACACTGTAATCACAGAAGATTATTTGTGCCCACAGTCGACGACTAACACAAACCGTCTGAATCCCACAGGAACAGAAACACGTTGTTTTAAACTTGATTGCTAGCATTAAAATACAGAAATTGAACGATCCTTCATTGTGATAATGACACTACGCACATATTGAAAATACCCACAGAATGTTCATGCACTCATCATACAGTCAGTTTAAAGACGTGGCAACCAGTTCTATTCAAAAACTTTATTGCTTTTCCCACAAAGGGTAAAAAATTAGACAAAAGGCTCAACACACAAACAAAACAAATAATCATCACAACACACTTTTCATTACATCCATCACTTCACAACTACAGAATTTCCAGAACTGCTAAAATGCCAGTTTGGCTTTATCTGACTGACATGCAGGCATAACGTGACCTGCAATTTCAGGTGTCAAACACAGGTGGCGGTAGAGAGTTACTGATCGCAGCTGTAACCTCCCTGTTCAAAAGTGAAGGGTGACTGAGAGCATCAGCCTCTAACATTGTGAGTTTCTGAGTTACTCAAGACCAAAAGTTTTACAGGTTTGGAACAACACAAAAGAGAGGAAATAAATGAGTCACTTTCTCTTTCATCCGTCCCCTCATAACACCCTGAAAGAAAATGGCAGAAACATCCTTACGTCCACTTTGCTCTCAGATAATGAAAGGAGCTCACGTGTAAGATGAGGGTATTGGACACCCATGAAGTGTGAGATGACTCAAACCTTTTCAAATATCATGTTAATAAAAGACGCGTGTCGTGCTGTGTTGAGCACGTGTGTGCGTGACCCAAACATTCAATCATTTATTATGATATGTTCCACAAACAATCTACTCAGCGAACAGGGAACGTTCTCAGAACATTGGCTAACCTTCTCTTACAGTTCCCTCATATTTACCAATCAGTGGGACAGTTTGTAATGTTTTAATGTAGCGTGTCCTAAAAAATAAGAAGTTCAATTGGTGTCTGTTAAAGAAGTCACTGAGCATTATGGGTAAGAGGATGACAATAAAACAACTCAGACTCTGTGTGGAGGGCTTGTGTCTGAGGGTCTCTGTAAACACGTGTTTTAAGGGGCCGGTTTACAGTATTGGCCTGTCAGCTTCTTTCTCACACTTCACACAGTCTCAGACCTCAGGGGAAAAACAGGGTTTAATGGTGGTTAGACCTGCTGGCTGTATAACCTGTTAATAGAAAATGTGATGCATTTATTATGTGTCTCCTTTTCAATGTTAGATTTATGTTAATGTCACATGCAGACTAAATAAAGCGCTGAAAAAAGACTCTACTCTCTTCTGTTATTAAACACAAAGAACAGAGTTTGCCTTTTATTCACAGTACAGGAATAACATGTGTGTTTCAAAAGAGCGATTGTTACTGTCATACAGGCTAATGTTTTTTTTTGTAACCGCATAGTATTTTAGGTCAAGCAGAGCAAAAACTGACACATGCATTGCGCACGATGTTATAAGATAAACAAAAAAATAACAACAACACAAAGCTGTCAGACTGATAAATATGATAATGATAAATAATGATAAATAAAGATAATGAAGGTGAACGATCCTTCTTCATCATAGACTAAATAATACACAACTGCACTGCACACATGGTTTAAACTTCATCAGCTTTTATTCGTTGTTCTCTTGTGTCAACCTGCAAATCTGTCTCCCACAAGCTCATGGAATATGGGAATAAGCTTCACTAAAGCATGTTAAAAATGCTCAAAGCTTTCATGGAAATTTCAAAGCTGTGCATTATTGAAACACATTCATTGATCCATTTTCTCCTCTGAAAGATCCACAATGCCGGAGCTAATGATGTTAACATCAAAGTCTTTTTTTGAAGATTTCATCTTTACATCCCAAACTCATTTCCAGTTTATTTATCTGTCGTCTCTCCCATCTTTCTGATGTGGTAACGAAACTTCACATTTAAAAATGTGTAAATGTGTTTCTTTTACAATGATTGCAATTGTTGGATATTACAAATAAAATTACAATAGAACATTTTAAGTGTTTATTCAGTGGCTGCAGCCGTTCGCCCATCTTCTGAAATTATTTGTACACGTCCATTTTTGATTTGTGCATGACATCAAAGCAAAAAGAGCAGCTAGCTGTGCATGTGTGCATGTAATGCTGGATTGCATGTCATGTGGGTGTGCATGCATTGCATTTTGTTTTGCATTTTGTTGGAAAAGAAAAGAACAAAAAGAAGCACAAGATAAAGAAACAAAAAGAAAAAAACAATGAATAAAAATAACAACAGGAACCAAAAAGAGAAAAACAGAGGAGAGAGGAGAGGGACAGATGAGCATCAACAGCAGGTTGTTACAGGTGATTACAGCTCGGCACACATTCACAGCCTCTCAGACAGCCTGTCATTACTGCGTTATGTAATCTCTCATTCAAACGCTACAAAGAGTCTCACAGTTTCTCCAAAACACACTTGTGTCCTGAGAGAACTCATCACAATCATCTTCTCTGGAGCTCCACCGCTGAAGAATAATGCTAGAAATGTCACAGTCAAGTCATTACATTTATAGCTTAAGTACTTAAATGAACACATATGCTAAATGTATAAATGTCACTGTATTACTGTATATTACTGTACATTAACTGTACAGTGCTGCACACTTTTTGTATTACTTATTGTATGGTGATTTGCATAGAGACCCCTGCCCAGCTAACCCAGAACACAATTAACATATGATAATAATGTTCTCTGAACGTTCTCTCCAAATTATCAAAAATGTTCTTGCAGTAATTCTAGTTAATGTTTTAAACATTGCATCAAAAACTGTCATCTTAACTCGTTTAGCACAACATTTTAAATGTTTTGAAATGTTCTTATAACCAAAAACTAACGTTAATATATTGTAGAAAAATATACACAAACCTGGATGTTTTGAACATTCCCAGAATGTTTTTAACGCTGTTGTTACCTAATATAAACGTTAGGAAAACATTCTTAGGCTGTAAATGGTTAGCTGGGCGATCTGTGCACTTTCTTTCATAGAACAAGCAGCTCAGATATTCTGTGAATTCTGTGAACTTGTAAATTGATGTAATAAATAGTTTAGTTTCTATGCGGAACACGCAGGACTCAACATGACGTTGTTCTGAATATACAAGCATACAATCACTCTGCTTTATATAAATGCAGTTTAACAAACATAATCATCACTCAGCTGGTCAGAAGACACATAATTATCTCACATCACAATGACCCTCTTGAGCTGATGTCCCACAGTTTACTGCTCTTTCTCTGTCTTTGTGATTAAGTTGTGATAAGTTGTGATTAGAGGATATAACCATATATAGTCATGTATAGTCATGTTGCTATGCAACAATTATGATCAGAAGTGTTGCACACTGATATTAACTCATGACAAGGTCACGGCTGTGTTTATTATAAGTATAGTGTAAGTATGGGCCAATCAGCATCAGCACACAATCTGTTTATACATCAAACTTTTTTAAAAGAGTTTATTGATCTATTGATCTACTTTTTTTTTATCAAACTAGTTTATTGATCAGCTCACAGAAACATTTTCCATGTTTCCAGCAAAAGCAGACACAATCCATGAAGCCAAGATGATGCACAGATTCATTGTGTACTTGCTTCATAACTGATTCATAACACAACGCTACAGAACTTTAACATATATCCTCAGTACTGTTCATATGCTAACTGTTATCATTTTCTGTGGTGTTTGCATGATACATAAAGCTGCTTCAAAGAACATTGTGGCACCACTATGAACACATTTAAATTCTTTGATGCTTTTGCGTTTTAAAGCTGAAAAGCTTCCGTTTCCTGTCTCTGTAAATAGAGGGAAAAGAGCAGCCGGGATTTAATTCGGATTGTGGCGGATTCACTTTTCACATTTCAGTGTTTCTGGGCACAAAATATGAGCAGGTGAGGAAAACAGCCTCACTGTCAGACATGCTGAATGAAAAAAATTACTGTGTTCCTCATATTTATGATGCTTTCCGCCCAAGCCATCAAAGAGCTCCGCAGTATAATATGTGCCTCCATTTCTCAGGGCTCTATATATTAGATTCCCCCATTCACTTGACCTACAGTAACATTTATCTTTAAAAGCATGTTTCCTTTACTTTAATATATAGGTCAAGAACATTTCTGCTTATTAAAATGCTTTTTATCCTTGACTCTCTTGATGTCGATGTGACTGAAAATGTAGCTTAGAAACGGCAGGAGATAAATTGCACCATAGGTGTCTTGCTTTTGTGCACAACAGCCTGAAAGCCAAAAACAATTTTGATGTTTTAATAAATGCACCACTTCAGTAGATCAGTGTGTTTGTCATACTGATGTTCCAGAGAGAAATAAAACACAAATATGCAAATATTGTGCAGGATCTGAAGGCTGATGTTTCCCTGTATGTTGTCAGATAATTTGTCCCCATCAGATAATGACTTATCCTTCTTGTAGCTCTGAAACTATAATATGTAAAAGGCAACGTATTGAAGTGCCAAACAGAGCTGTAATAAAACACTTTATTGACACATCACACAGAACAACACGTACAGTAACAACACTTTCAAAGCAATACTGTCAATTACAACAATAACTTAAGATTATTGGTCTTAATATTAAAGTCTGACAAACATTATTTATAAAATTGTAAACATGGCGACTCACTTGTACTGCTCAACAGAATGGAAAAATGACAATAAACACACATCGTATTTACATGACAGACCGGACAGTTTAACATGTACATGTCCAAACCGTAACATGACCGACAGGGAACGTTCTCGGAACCTTGTTCTTAAAAGGTTCCCTTAAGTGACCGAAAAGGTTCTTGCGGTACTGTCAGTAGACGGCGGTGGTCTTTGTTTTTAAGTGCTGTGTGTTCACCGTATGTCGGGGGGGCTTTTGAAGCTGAAGTACAGAGAGCTGATCACCGTCGCCTCGTCGGGCAGCGACCCCTTCACGTCGGTGCTCTCCAGGCACAGGAGAACCGCCAGCAGTTTGGGGAACTTGACTGTGAACAGCAGGTAGATGCAGGGATTGGCGACGCTGTTCAGACTCGCCAGTAACATTAAGATAGTGAAGGTCGCGTCTGAAACACAAACAACATGCAGATGAAGCCGCAGTAAACTGCGCGCGTATCCGCTGCTGTGCGCAACCGCTGCTGTGCGCAACCGCTGCTGTGCGCAACGCATACAGGTGCCAAACTGAATGTCTTTATGCCAAACATATTAGTTGGTTTAGTTAGTTTGTTAGTTTGATTAACTTGCAATAAATAAAACACGCACACGTCTTACTTTCGGTTGGAGCGCAGGCGTCCCACACAGACCACAGCTGCACGGTAAAAAACGGAGCCCAGCAGATCGTGTAGGCGAGCACTATAACCACCGTCATCTTCACCGTCTTAATCCGGGATTTGGACACGGACGCCACGCTGCTGGCCCTGGAGGAAAGCGGGTGGGAGTTTCCCGGACCCCCCTGCTGCTGCGTTTTCATGTGCAGGTTGCTCTGCAGCGCGCGGCAGATGCGCACCTGACACACCAGCACCGTTATAACGGGCAGAACAAACACGACCAGCGTTGTCCACGTCACGTACGCCTTCAGTCCCCACGGCTGAACAAACTCTGCCCAGCAGTCGTACACACCCGGGGCCACCTGAACCCGGGAAAAAATGAAGATCTGTGGGACGCCCAGGATGAAGGAGACGGCCCATGCCACGCACACGGGGAGGTTCCAGCGCGCTCGCCTCCTCTGGAAGGTCACCATGGGGTTGCACACCGCCTGGTAGCGGTCCACCGTCATCACCACTATCATGTAGGTGGACGCGAACATGCCGACGACCTGCAGATACTTGACCGAGCGGCAAACCAGGTCAGGGCCCAGAAAGCGGTCCGTTAGCTTCCACACCAGCTGAGAGCACACCTGGAAGAAAGCCACCACCAGGTCCGCCAGACAGAGATGCGTCACGAAGACGCGCATCCGCGACGCCTGCTGCCGACCTCTCCAGAGGACCAGCAGCAGACCCGCGTTCAGCGTCACCGCGCACGCAAAAATAACGCTGAGCAGCGCGATCTCTATCTGCGCCAAA